>BJCO01464773.1:0-20421 GCA_018326465.1 Flaveria floridana | reverse complement strand
AGTTTTATGTTTTTCATTTCAGTAGTTTGTACAACAGCTGAAGAGTTTGTTCTTCAGCTGTTATAGTTCAGTAGTTGTAAACGACTGAAGAGTTTGTTCTTCAGTCGTTGTAGCTTTTCAGTAGTTTCCTTTTCAGTACTTGTAATAGGTAGAACACTTAGGAAATTTTGTAAGAAGATGTCAGCTGTTGTGACATCTTCAGTAGTTGTGTTCTATCAGTAGTTAATTAAATAACTGTTTAATGTCAGTGGAATCTGACAACAGCATGGGTCATTTGCCTATAAAAGGGCAGTGACCTGAATGTATTCCACGCCGAAACATGTGAAATAAACGAATATTATTCCTTTTAAGGCAGAATTATTCTCTCTCTCTACAAGTTACTTTACATGCAATATTCTTTATGTTCTTGCATTAATTGCTAATTATCATGCTAAATCTGCTGCGAACAAAATCTAATTGATCAAACTAGAGGCTGAGATCCTAACATTTCTTTTTCACACCATAACCTCTAAAAGATATAAAAACCTAGGTTTGTCAAATGCTTTTGTGTAGAGGTCTGCGTGTTGAAAATTTGTATTGATTTTAACAACATAAATTAAGTGCTTTTCAAAACAGTCACGTATAAAATGATATTTAATACCGATGTCTTTTGTTTTAGGGTGTTGGACTTGATTTTTTGTGACAACAATTGCAATAAAATTATCAACAAAAATAGGGGTTTTAGAAAATTGCAAACCGTAGTCATGCATTTGCTATTGAATCCAAATGATTTGTGAACAGCAACTTGCAGTAGCAACATATTCAGCTTCACATGTTGACAAAGCAACAGATGTCTGCTTCTTACACTGCCAGGTGACTAATTCTCTGCCAAAGAACTGGCATCCTGCTAATGTTGACTTGTAATTCATCTTGCCACCACCGTAGTCCGAGTTACTATACGCTGTAAGCTCAAAGTCATCGTCATGATGATACCACAATTCGAGTGTTGGAGTACCCTTCAGATAATGAAAAATCTGTTTAATTCTGATGAAAATATTTACTTTTGGTTTTGCCTAATATCTTGAACAAAGACACATGGCATACATGATATCAGGACGAGAGGTTATGAGATACATTAGGGATCATATCATTCCTCTGTACATGGTGGTATCAACCAGATCACCATTTTCGTCGGGTGCCATGTCATGGTTCGTGGCAAGTGGAGTTCCAGTGGTAGAAGCATTCTCCATATCGAATCAACTGAGGATATCACCTATATATTTGGACTTATGTAGGAAGATCCCTTTTGGTGTCTCATCCACCTGTAATCCAAGGAAGAACTTCATCTCCCCATGGCACTCATCTCAATCTCTGTTTTCATTATAGATTCAAACTCTTTACATAATTATTTGTTTTTAGAACCGAAGATTATGTCATCCACATATATCTGTACCAGTAGTAAATCACCATCCTTTTCTTTGATAAATAGTATGCGGTCAATTACTCCTCTGCAAAAACCATGTTTCACCAGATGAGTTGAGAGTTTCTCATATCAGGCTCTAGGGGCTTGATGGAGCCCGTAAAGAGCCTTGTCCTATTTATAAAGTCTATGCTAATGATAAGGATCCTCAAAACCATCGGGTTGACTGATATAGACTGTCTCACGGATTTTACCATGAAGGAATGCACATTTAACATCCAATTGATAAACTTTATTCCTTATGTTGGATGCATAGGCTAGGAAGATATGGATTGCTTCCATCCGTGCCACAGGTGCAACCACTTCATTGTAGTCAATTCCTTCAACTTGTCGAAACCTTTGAACTACAAGTCGAGCCTTATTCCTGATTATAACCCCTTGGTCATCTTTCTTACAACTCAAGCCCCATTTAAAGCCAATCACCTTAGGAATTCTTTTTGCATTGCATTAACCCGTGCCTCATCGTTGAAGGCTTCACTCACATCGATATAGCTGATTTTGTGTCTGTACTCCCGATCGAACATACCCTATGACATTGTCCAAGGGATGATAAACGTTATTCCAAGATCTGAGTGTAGTGGGAACAGCTACCACACTATCCAGATTGTGAAACCCAGGTTCAGTATCTGTAGCTGTTGGAGTATGAAGTTCAAAAGTGTCAGAGGCATCAGTATTTGATGCTTGTGTACTTTCATTATTGGGAACCTATTCCTCCTGGTCCATATTTTTAGCCTCAGTTGCTTCATCATCAGTGGAAGAATACTTACTTCAAGCTCTCCCCCTAAAGGGTTAGAAGTATCATCTAACGGAGTCGTTGATGTCAATTCTAGTAGTGGAGTGTTCAGAACAACGTACATCATCCTAGCACGTAGATCAACATCAGAGTGAGAAGGCGGTAGATTGAAGGATTTAAAAAATCCGTCATAGTAAAAAACGAAAGCAGGTCCTTTTCCAGCAGGGGGTGGTTTGTCTTTGACATCTACATTGCATCACACTTCTACCTAACCCGTAGAGTTATTATAAACTCTCTTGTC
The DNA here is from genome assembly GCA_018326465.1 of Flaveria floridana. Classification (NCBI taxonomy): domain Eukaryota; kingdom Viridiplantae; phylum Streptophyta; class Magnoliopsida; order Asterales; family Asteraceae; genus Flaveria; species Flaveria floridana. The sequence goes on along the minus strand of BJCO01464773.1, from coordinate 17,928 downwards.
TAGTATATTGTAACCGAGAAAGATGCCTTCTTCAGCTTTTCTCACTGAACTTCCCTGATTGATTTTTCTTTAACAGCATGCATGGTGCGCCAAACAGTTCTAGATACTCCAGGTTGGGTTTCCGATGCTGGAGCAGTTCATAACATGTTTTTCCATGTCGTTTGACCACTAAGACTCGATTGAGTGTATAACATGCATTAGCCACTGCCTCATTCCAGAATTAAATAGGCAGTTTTGAGTCGGCTAGCATTCTCCTTGTTGTCTCATTCCAGCTCCGATTCTTTCGTTCAGCAACCCCATTCATCTATGGAGTGTAGGCGGAGGTAAATTGATGTACAATCCCTCTCTCCCTACATTATGCTTCCATCCATAGATTTTTGATCTTCGTGCCATTGTCTAATCAAATCTGCCTTACTTTCCGCTTGTAGAGTGACTTCAAAGTAGTTAATGATTCAAAAGTTTCTGATTTGGCTTTCGGAAACATCACCCAAGAGAATCTTGAGTAATCATCAGTTACTACTAAGTAGTATGACTCTCCAGCAATGCTCTTTATGCTTACAGGGCCAAACAGATCCATGTGTAGAAGCTCCAGAGGCATATGAATAGAATTCACTTTCTTTGTCTTGTGAGACTTCTTGGTCTGTTTTCCATTTTTACATGCTACTCAAAAATCTAGAAGATGGAAATTCTTGACATTTACTCCATTCACAAAATCATTCTAAACCAAATGATTCATCTTCCTAGGATTTATATGTCCCATTCTCATATGCCAGGAGATTGAATCCCTCTTAGTTGCCTTTGACAAGAAGCATTGAACAGTGTGATCAGTTGTGCAGGCTTTTGATAGATCCAAGACATGCAGATCATTATATCTTGAAGGTGACATAATAACTTTATCCTCCTCAATAACATAGTCCTTCAACATGTAGCACTTCTTGTTGTCAAATACAACTTAAAATCCTTTATCATAGATCTGGGAAACTGAAATTAAGTTGTTTTGTAGTTATTAAATGTAGTTGACCTTGTCAAACTTAACTTTCTCGTTTCTCACTTCGCTTTAAGCTGTGATGTATCCTCCTTTGATTCTAGAAAATAAAACATGTCCCCCATTAAATTTTTTGACATTGAAAAGGAGGGACGAATTCCTTGTCATGTGCATGGACGCCCCACTATCAATAATCCAGGTATTAGTGATAGCGCTGTAGCGAACACCCTACATATTCAAAGAAACTTATTAGTTCAGATTTGGGACCCAAGCTTTAATTAGCTTAGGTGACCCAGAAGAATCACACATTATGAACTCAACCCATTAACCTTTAGAGGATGAGGGCATATATTTCTTCTTACTCTCCTCACTATCAAACACATTACTTGATTTTTCTTTCCATAAACCAGTTTTGTTTAAAGCCTGTTTGTGGTAAACACACGACTCGTTTATTGTTTAAACTTTAGGTTCACTAATATTCTTAGTTGGAGTATTAGATCTCATTTTAGAAAAACTTGGTTTTGCATCATAAAGTTCAAATTTCTTTTCTGAGTCTCTGATAGTAAGGACAATTAGAGAAGATATGTCCTCGTTTTCCATAACTGTAGCAAGATCTCGCTTCTATAGATTTGGGAAATTTCTGATGTTGGGTTGATTTGGGTAAGGGTGTGAGATGAGTCTGGTTTGGTTTTGTTACTTCTCTTTTAGATGTTTAAGCCTTATTAACAAAATTAATTGTTTTAATGTTTTGAACATATTTAACTTGCACTTTGGTTGGACTTTGATGATTAACACGTTTTTGGTTAACTGGTTTAGTCATTTTGGGTTCTAAACTCGACGTTTATGAACCTGACCTTACATTAACCCTTTTAATTTCACCATCCAAATTCTCAAATGTTATTTTTCCTTTTGATTTCAAAGTAATCTCCTTCTGTTTAGGGATAGAGTTCACAGGTTTACTTGTAGAATCAGGATCATTAACCAGAGGAGTGGACACCACATGATCATTTACTGAGTTGTTATTAATAGGTCTAAATTTAGTATTCAAAAGGATCTGATGTGGTGGTGGAACTACTTTGTAACCCAAACCTTCCCTATTATTTTGTTCTTTCACTAAGTTTTGAACTATGTGTGAAGAACTAGCCCAACTATGCAGTTTTTGTTTTAAAGAATTTACCTCGACTTCCAAAACTGTTTTTTCCTTTTTTGGTTTCTTCTAAGGAATTTAAATAAAACTTTATATCATTTGATTTATTTAACGCAACAAACTCAGTTTCCCCTAGTTGTTTCCCTAAAAGTTCTATCTTTTCTTTAAACTACACTCATTTTGTTTCAAAATATGATTTGCTTCAGTGCAGAGTTGCAAATCATTTACTAAGTTATCATTGTGTTCTAATAACCTAGTAAATTTCAAATCAATACTTTCTCAAGATTTGTCACATTCATTACAAGCATGTTTTTGAAATAGTTGGTCTTTGGAACATATCTGTGAGGAATGGGTTGAATCAGCCATAAAAGCAGAGTTAGACTCTTCTGAGGCTGGAGATTCTGAACTTGTTGCTCTGAGTTCTTCCTCAACCAAGTGATTTACCACATTCACAGCTTCTATGGTATCTAATACTGGTTTCTCAACTACAATCTCACCTTCACTAGCAGACCTATCATCCATTGCTACGACAAAGGCAATATTTGATTCTCCAGGAGAAATAAATCTGAAGGACCAGTTTTGTCCTTCATCATCTTGAGCAGTTAGAGCCTTTGTCTCTTTGCTTGAAGAAGCAGTTCTAATCATGTCCTTGTCTTGACAGTTAAATGTGGGAAATGGGTTTCCATTTCCATTTTTCTTGGGCTTTACACATTCACATTTAAAGTGCCCCTTTTCACCACAGTTGAAGCACAAGACTTTGGTTTTGTTAAATCCAAATGTCTTATCTTTAGTGGCCACTAGGTTTCACCCCGTCTCCTTGACAAACTTTTTAGCTCTTCTGACTACACTTGCCAAGGCCCACATGATGTCTATTCTCTCTAGCTCATTCTCATCAACTTACTCGTAATCTTCATCTTCAAGATGACAATGTCCTATCTTCCTAGCAACTACCATCATAGGATTGGACAACAGCCGCTAGAAGATCCATGTGCTCCTTTGCAACTTCCGCTATGATATTATCAAGATTATCAGTCTTTCACTTTGTAGTATTGGCTTTAGGCTCTATGTATTGGGTCCCTGATAACCCTGATGTTTATGGTCCTGAAGCAGTGGTTTGGGATGGAGCAGATGAACTAGACATGAATGTTGATTGTAATGGTGCTCCTAAAACAGTTGGAGTTGGAGCTGAGTTGCAGAGTGAAGGATCTGAACATAGGATCCTTTATTTGACTTGTATTTCATTCTCAACTCTTCCTTCCTTAACTTCAGGATGAAGTCATGTATGTCCAATGTCACAAGAATGTCATTTTGTCTCGGATTAGACACAAATGAATCCCATTTCTCATGCAACCCATCAGCATAACTTGAAACATTATCTTCCATTGATGTGGTTACACCATGAGTGTCCAACTCACTCATTAGATGACAGAATCTTTCAATAATATCATCTAAGCTCTCATTCCCTATCGAATAGAAATTATCAAACTCCTTCTTGAGAGCCTTAGCCTTCAGTGCCTTTAACGTTGCATTTCCATCATGTTTCTTCTCTAATGCCTCCATAGCTTTTTGGCCTGCTTGTTCTTAGAAAACTGATGAAAGATGTCTTTCGGTATTGACTGAGTCAACAGGGCATAAACTTTCTTCTCATCATTGATGAGTATCTTCTGTGCTTTACTCATTCCTCCCAATGTTAGCTTGACTCCATTAGCACTGACTGGTATTATCAAACCAGTCTCAATGGATGTCCAAAGATTGGGATCAACTCCATTTAGATAGATCTCAAACCGTTGTTTCCACTGTGGATAATCATCTAACGTTATCAGCTTCGGCGGTTTATTATGATTACCTATCTCATTCTCCAGAAGTAGCAGGTTCTGGATGCGTGAGTCCTTTCTGACAGTAAAGGCAGCAAATTGATCTTCCATTGATTTAAACTTTGTTCTTTTAGAACAGGATTGTTTCACTCATGCAAATGGGCTATGAGTATGGATCACTCGTGCGAATGAGCTATAAGTATAAGTCACTTGTGTGAATGAATGATGCGAATGAATTCAATCGTGCGATTGGATTCAGTCGCGCGAATGAGTAGGACGATTGAAGACAAACAACTGGAGTTGTTCAGTCATATGAATGAGGGATGTGATTGAGTTCAGTCATGCGAATAGTGTATACAAATGAGTTCAATCATACTAATAAGCTAGTCGTGCGACTGCAGGCTGCAGTTTTTGGCTAATCGAAGATTTTGACACTTTAACACCAAAGCACGATTTTCCCAGAAACCCTAATGTGCCGTATACTTGAAAACTTAAATTTTAATGTCTGAAAATTTCAAAAATGCTTTTTGACTCAAAAAGATGACTCTTTAGAATGAAAACATTATGTTTAAAATCAAAACTAATAGAATCAAACGCAAAATTAAGAGCCAAAGCTCTAATACCACTTGTCAGGACCGTGTACATACGGGATACTAACAGATTCTGAATGAGACCGGATCAAATAGTGTGGAATCCTATTTATTAGTGATCCAATCAGTGAGAACGTTAACTCGATCAATATAAGAATAAGCTAAATGTTAAGAACGAGTAGGAATCGATCAAGAACGGACTTTGAAGTTGGATTGGCTAACTTAGACGTTCTGGACGGATAGGGTTTTATGAATATACGTAATCTCTCTCTAGGATTCTTAGTTGTTTCAAAGTGTTGGTATTTAGAGGTTTGTAGTTTCCATTCGTACGATTGAACCGTTAGCATGGTTCAGTCGTGCGACTGAATCATGCTACTGAGTCATACGTATGACTGAAGGTTTAGTCGTGCGACTGAGTCAATCGTATGTATCAATAATACGGCTGATCCAGGCTTCTGGTTCAGTTGTGCGGCTGGTCCGTAAGCATGATATATTCATACGTATGGTCCATAAATATGGTCCATTAGCATGAATAATCACCTAACTAGATTGAACATATTACTTAATCATTATACACTAAGAAACATGCAAAACAACATCAAACCTATATAATAATTTCATACACAATAATAATATGAAATAATTAAACATTAATAAACATCAACCACATATTATATTGCATTCAACCATTACATTACACATGTATAAGATGTGAAAGACTTTTACAATTTAGCTCATAAATTAGGAACATCATGTATCTACAAACTCTTTAGACTTAAAAATGATTAAAACAATATAAAAAATATTTTGTTCACACAAAATATATTTGTTATAATAACCCTCCTAGTCATCTAAATCTTTAATTTCTCATCTCGGTTCTTCATCTTGAACGTGTCATGTTTGACTTTTAGCTTACTTTTACCTTGATGTTGACTTTTGCTGACTTTGACTATATTGATAATATAGACTATCTTGTACAGCTCCAATAGTACTCCCCCTTAGTGTATCATTATCAACGTCTTCAAACAAAATTAGCACCAAGAAGTCAACATTAGAAAGATGTTCAAATTGAAGCTTTTTGAATCTAATGAGAAATTATATATCTCATAAGCTCCCCCTATTTATATGCTTCCCCTTTTCGAGTACATCATTTGTCATGATATTGGAACAAATTTTCCAAATCTCTAATCTTGAGTGCTTTAGAAGATATTGGAGGAGAATTTCTAGCTCGATATCTTTTGCAAACTTGAGAAACATGTTCTTTGAGTAGGTACACTGCTAAACTGATGATCGGCTATCATATACAACAAAAATCTAAAACACATTCACAAACACAATCTCGACATTTCTAATTAGATCATTTCATTTTAATAAAATAAACCCATTTCATTTGTGCGCAATTTCTGTGAAATGTATGAAAAATGATAACATTCTAACAGCATAATATGGAAGACCTAAAAAAATTTTGAAATGAAAATTTATTATATATTCATTTTTTATATACATTTATTATAACATTTAATAAATTTTATATACTTTTAAAATTTTAATTAATTTTAATTTTTTGAATTACTGGGAACTAAATCGATCATGAGATCATATCCTCAAGATATACTTTAGCACAAAGATGAATATATACATCAACAAGCAATTAGATCATACTGATAACTGAATCTAATCATAGTATTTGAAAGATTTTGAAATTCTCAAGCAAAGCAATAACGATTGCTGATATGTTTGTCCACCTAAACCCATTCCCTATCTTTTTCAACAAGCAGCGGATGATATGTTAGGTTTGGTTAAGCAATTTAGAAAGCTAGGACCCCATAATCATTTGGCGAAAACCCTCACCCAACCTCAAGATTTCTTGAATTTTGTTACGATCTTTATAGAGCAAGGCTTGTGCACTAGTGTGAAAGTGATTATGAATAGAACATGGCATTCTGTGATAAATTCATCATAATTTAGTGTGCAGGTGATTATTATCGTTAGATGATTTGACACAATTTAGACCAAATGGTGATAGCTCTAGGTCTATACTCACGTATAACAAAGGAGATGACCATTCAATCATGTGTTCATTAGAGCTCTAGGTCAGTACTATCATACACGAAAGGAGATCATCACTCCAGGTCAGTACTTCCGTACAACATAGGAGATTAGCATGAACACAAGACACATAAATACACCGAACATGGCTAAAAGATATGGCTTATATGAATTGTATCATGGTGGGTGAAAGATCAATTCTCAATCCAATTTTTGTTAGGACTTAGTTTTCGTGCAAGCCAAAATGATTACGTAAATCCAGACATCCCTAAGCATATATTTTAATTTAAATCACTATGTTGTTGTTTACTTTATTTTTCATGCTGAGTCTACCAAGTATATCATTTAAATCACTATGTTGTTGTTTACTTTATGTTGTTGTTGTTTACTTTATTTGCAATTAAAAATAAGACATGAATCAAATAACAACATCAATTACTATCATTTCTCATTTTTATAAACGCAAGTCATGCAAAAACAAGCATTTCAAGAAGATATACAATGATTTACCAGTAATCTCGAATCAGATTCCCAATACTTTTTTCATTTTTTTTATTTACTATACGCTCTGTAAGGATTTATATAAGGTAGATGCAACCCAAAACATCCAAAGTCTCTCCTACAGGCATGCATAAGTGTACTGAAATAGAATGCTTCGGAAGTTGCACACTCTACCTTAGAAAACATTCTAAGTGTGAAATATTCTGAATCGAAAACCAATATCTTCCAAAGCCAAACATGAAGTCTTTCGAAGCTTCAAAGACAAAGTCTTCTGAAGTCAACACTTTAAGACATATTTATTTCGAAGACTTTTGAAAACATGCTTCATCTGATGTACCTTTTCCATAAAGGTGGACCCCTTTCCACTGCAACTCTAATAAGACACCAACTTTACATAAGTTAGTGAAAAGTCCATGCTTTTGTTAACTATACATTGAGTTCTTGAGTCTATATTTTTTACTTTATGTAACTTTATCCTTTTTGTAATATATTAGGATGTGAGCTATGGCATGTCATAGTCACTAGCCCAAAGGCAATTTGGCTTTTGACTCTACATTGATTTTGTTATTGTATAGATCATGTATCGAGCTGGCTTCAAAGTATGGCCGACTGTAGGATGTAGTATAAAGTATCTCTGGTCTTTTCTTTCTTTAAGAAAATGCTTTGTAAACACTTGAAAGGAACTATAGAGCAATATACAACATTCTTGAAAACCAAACCCTTGTGTTGTTTTTCCTTGTTTTGTCTCTTGATTACTTGTGTTTCTTAATCTTTATTACTACTGGTTTCTAGTTCCCCATATGACCTATTAAGTGTTATTGAATACTATCCTTGTTGTGTTGTTGTGTTATAAGTGACGACCCTTAAACGGTCCTACAATTGGTATCAGAGCATTCCTGGCTCTTGACAGTAAGATCTCACCATCTTAAGATCCCTCACACAAACACACACACATAAAAAACTTAACATCTCAAATGGCAGCTATCTCTAAAGCAAATATAGAAACTGGAACCATGACAAAGTCCCCACAGATCGCTCTTCAAGACTTTGACACTTGGTGCCAAAGAATGGAAGGCTTTATCAAGCCTCTAGACTTAAGAATGTGGGAATCTGTTGTCTCTGGACCTTACATACCAAGCACCTCTTAAGCTACTGTTGGAGGTGGTATGATCCCAAAGGCTGTGGCGGACTACTTAGATGAAGATAGAAAGAGAGTAGATAATGATCAAAAGGCCATGACACCCTTCAGACTGCTCTTCTAAACTCTGTGTAGAGAGGTTTCAAGAAATGCAAAACAACTAAACAACTATGGGATGCATTGAAACTAATGTATGAGGTTTTTCTGAAGCCAAGGACATCAAGAAGGATCTTTTGAAGTAGCAGTTTGAAAACTTCACCTTTAAGACAGGTGAAACCATGACTCAACAACACTTCAGGTATGTTCAGATTGTGGACAAGCTAGTGGATGTTAGAGTGCCTCTTGAAAACAGGGACATTGTATGGAATTTCATGTCCTCTCTTCCTAGGTAATGGACATATTATTGTGTTGTTATCAAGAGGACTGAGTAACTTAAGACTCTCACTTTGACTGAGTTGTAAGGTATTCTCAGTGGATACCAGATGGAGATGAACTGCAAGGTTCATCTGGTAACTCCAGGAATAAAATGAGTTCAACCCTGCATGTGGTTGAAATGGATAGCATAGAACCTTAGCATCATCTTTTATGCTACTCTGACAACTCACAAAAGGGTCCTTTCATCACCTTCCTGAAGACACCAATAGAAAACTACACTCAAGGAAGCCCATTCCAAGAGGCAAGTTCTTCACACTCCTTTGTGTCTTCTCATGAAAGTTCTGGCAACTTTCCCTTCACCCTTGAAGAGCTGGACTACATCAATCCAAATGATCTGGAGTACATGGAAATAGTCAAGCACATGACTTTTCTTACTCACCGAGCCAAGAAGTTCTATAAGATGGCAGAAACTAAGTTTTTCAGCAATACAGCCAGTGGAAAGTTTGGGCTATATAAAAGCAAAGTCAAGTGTTACAACTGTAACCTGATGGGCCACTACATTGAACAAATAGTGGCCAAGCACAATCCAGACCAAACTACACTGATAAAGCCACTTAGAATGAGAAGCAAAAGCAGCAAACTGCAGTTGCTGTTGAAGAAGGAGACTTTGACTGGAGCTTTCAGGTGGAAGATGCATCTCTAAACAAAACATTCATGGCTGACCATGATGAAGCAAAGGTATTGGAACATCTATGTACACCTGAATGTATTGCTAAAGTTAATAGATACAGGTCCTACAACTTAGAGATAAGATCTGATATTGAGTCCTTGAATATCTTATAATCTGTTTTCAAAAAGGTTGAAAATAATTATAAGTTAAAGATAGAGGACTTAGAGACAACCATTTCAGTTCTTCAACATGAACATACTAATTATAGGACTCAAATCAAAGATCTCATAACCAAGTTTACTGAATGCTAGGCAGAGCTTGTGATCAGCAAAGCCAGGGTAGAACGATGTGTTTTTAAAGAAGAGACCTTCAAGAACATCATATCTTCATCCTTGCATGCAAAAGTTTGTTATTAGAACAAGTAGGGACTAGGATCCAGTGAGATAGCTCCTCCACATGCAATCTTCTTTGTAAGATCTTCTAGGTGTGGAACTTGTGAGGATGGACTTCCTCTCATAGATCCCTTGAACGAAGAGGATGACGAAGTGATAGTGAAGAATGCCTTTGAGAAGAATGAAGAAGAGGATTCTAAGAAGAGTCACTATCCTTCTGAGGAGAGTAAAAAGACTATGATGACCAAGTCTATGAGGAAGAACTTGATCAGAAAAAGCAAGAGAAAAGCAAAGAAGGCTCAGGAGATCAATGCCACTTTTGACACTAATCAGAAACAAGTCTTTATCTTTACAGTGTTTGAAGTGGTTAAGACTGAAGACATCAATCTAAACTCTAGTACCAAGAGTTCTGGTTCATGTTCAATCATCCCAGCAACAAGAAAAAGGCTGATTAGCTGTGTATCACTGTTACACAACCTGAACCATCCGACTCCAAGAACAGTTCTCACCCTAAAAGGACTGTCTCAACATCTGAAAAGATGAAGGTAGAGAGGGAAAGTGATCAAAATCAACCTTGTTCTCAAAAGAAGGCTCTTAGGAAGAAGAAGATGGAGTGTGTTATGTGTGAGAGTACTTCACATCTTGCTAAGGATTGTCCATACAATCCAAGAGGTACTCTTCATATGACCAAGGAAGAAACTTTTAAGAGTTCCAAGAAGAAACTAGCTTCAGATTGAAAATCTGTTTCCTTCGGAAGCTCCAAAATGAAGAAGAAGGCAAGTGGAAAATTGTCTTCGAAAGAAAATTTGGTTCTGGAAGAATGGAATAATTCCGAAGCACTGAAGTCTGTTATAGTGCTAGCAAGATCTTTCGAAGGTCCGGTGATCAAAACATCCAAAGTTATGAAAGCTTTTGAAGTGTTAAAGGTCAAGTCCAATCTTCCAAAGGTGGTGTGGAAGACAAAGAAAGACCAAATGATTGAAAGTTCTCCATCAACAACAACAATAGATCCTCAAAGCACAACTATAAGATCTATTACTATTTCATTACCTTCTACTGGTGTTAATGAGCACAAGACCAAAAAGGCTTTGGTTTCCAAATGTATCTAATCATTTTCTTTATGTAGGAACATCTCAAGACAAACAAGAATGCCTGTATCATTGATAGTGGTTGTTCCAGGCACATGACAGACAATAGGTCACTACTTCAAAATTTTGAAAGAATTAATGGAAGGTTAGTTTCATTTGGATGAGATGAAGGTGGTTCCATTTCTGGAAGGGGCAAGGTCACAAATGGTAAGGTCAATATTGAGAAGGTCATAAGGAGCTTGGATACAATCTTTTGAGTGTATCTCAATTTTGTTATCAGAGTCATAACATGCTCTTCACTAAGCATGAGTGCATTGTTCTCAAGCCTGGGGTGGTCATTTCTCATGAGCATATCCTGCTCAAAGCCCCCAGGAGAGGGACCATGTACAAGATGGATTTGCAAGAAACATCTCGTTCAGGAGAAGTTTTATGCTTTCTATCTAAAGCAAAATGTGATAAGTCTTTCCTATGGCATAAAATGCCATGTAAACTTTTAAAACATAAATAAACTTATTAAGAATGATTTGGTAACTGGAATGCCAAAGAAAGAGTTTACAAGTGATGACCATTGTGTGGCATGCCTGAAAGGGAAACAACACAAGGTATCACACAACCTAAAGGAAAGAAACTCCATCACTACTCCCTTACACTTGTTACATATGGATCTCTTTGGCCCCACTAGTGTAATGAGTCTATAAGGGACCTCTTATTGTTTAGTGATCATAGATGACTTTACAAGATTCACTTAGGTCTTCTTCCTTAAAACTAAGGATGGGACTCCTAAGGTTGTAAAGAATTTCAACTTAAAGATTGAGAATCATTGTGATCTTAAGGTCAGGACCATAAGATATGATCAAGGAACTAAATTTAAGAACCAAATCCTTGATACATTTTGTGATGAAAAGGGTATTACAAGACAATATAGTGCTCCTAAGACTTCTTAGCAAAATGGTGTTGCAGAGAGGAGAAATAGGACATTGATTGAAGCTGCAAGAACTATGTTGTCTGACTTAAAGCTGCCAATCACCTTCTGGGTAGAGGCAGTCAACACTGCCTTCTATGTGAAAAATAGGGTTTTAGTGGTTAAGACTCATGGCAAGACTCCTTATGAACTTTGGCACAAGAGAAAACCTTTCATTGGTTTTCTCAGGTCATTTGGATGTGCTTACATGATCTTGAATACCAAAGATCAAATTGCCAAGGTTGCTAAGAAATCAGATGATGGACACTTCATTGGATACTCTTCTCAAGCAAAAGCTTATAGAGTGTACAATCTTGGAACCAAAATTGTTAAGGAGTCAGCTAATGTGATTTTCAATAAACACACATCTAGTGTAGCTGGTTCTAGCGCTGATTGGTTATTTGATCTTGATTTAGTTACCAATTTTTTTAACATATCTTGTGAGAATATTTTAGGATCTACTGATAGTTTAACTCTAGGTGATCCTCATCCAAGATTTGAGCTGAGAAGACCTTCAAGCTATACATCTTCAGCTCCAGTTGTAACTAATTCTTCAAGAAGTTTCTATCAGCACAACAATGACAAATTCAGCTAATACATCTGAGTTGCCTTCATATTCTAACTCAGAGACTCAACAACCAGATAAAGAGGCTTCAAATGTAGAAGACAATGGTGGTGGTGATAGTGATCAAGAATTTCTTGAGGCTGACAACCACTCGATAGAAGATAACATTAATAATGTCACACACTGATTGGATCAAGTTTTACTTGATAAGTGTGCTGATGTGGTAGGAGAAGGATCAATTCCAGTTCTAAATTTCTCAAATCTAGATCTCCCTGAGCAACTTGCTGTGATCCCTCAGCTAAGGATCCACAAGTCTCATCCCACCTCAAACATCACTGGAGATGTTGACTCATGGGTAAGAACAAGAGGACAAACCCATGATGCTAATTTTTTTCTTCACTCTTGCTTCTTAAAGCTATGTAAGAGGACCTGCTTCAATTCAAAAGGGAAAAGGTTTGGAACCTATGTCCTCTTCCTCATAGGAAGACTACTATAGGAACCAAATGGGTGTTTAGGAATAAGAAGGATGATAGAGGACTTGTTATAAAAACCAAAGCTAAACTAGTTGTTCAAGGGTACATACAAGAAGAAGGAATTTACTACACTGATGTCTTTACTCCTATAGCAAGACTGGAAGCTGTTAGGATATTCTTGTCATTTGCTACATCTAAGAACTTCAAGGTCTATTAACTTGAGGTCAAGTGTGCTAGTCTATATGGGGTGATTGATGAAGAGGTGTATGTGAAACAACCACCTAGTTTTGCAGATCCTGATCATCATGATTATGTCTACAAGCTTGATAAGGCACTTTATGGGCTTCACCAAGCACCAAGGAAGTGGTATGAGACTCTATCTCAATATCTTTACAAACATCGACACAGAAGTTGTACTACATATGGAACTCTCTTCATCAAAGGACAAGGAAATAACTTGATGCAAGTTTAAGTATATGTAAGTGACATCATTTTTGGTTCAACTAATCCAAGACTCTGCAAGGACTTTGAGAAGCTGATGAGGGATAGATTTGAAATTTGTACCATGGGGGAACTCAATTTCTTTCTAGGAATTCAAGTGAAGCAAGTTGAAGATGACATCTTCATAAGTCAGTCAAATTATGTTCATGAGATACTCAAGAGATTCAACATGACTGATTATAAGATTGCTAAGACACCCATAGCAAGAAACCACTCCCTTGGGCCTGATGTCAAGGGGGAGTGTGTAGATGAACACCTTTACAGGGCTATGATTGGGTCTATAATGTATCTTACAGCTAGCAACCTAATATCATGTTTGCCACATGTATTTGTGCAAGATATCAAGCCAACCCCAAGATGTCACACCTTATTACTGTCAAGAGAATTCTAAGATACTTTAAAGGTGCCATAACACTTGACCTTTGGTATCCTATGAATTTTGACTTTAATCTGTATGCATATAAAGATAGTGACTATGGTGGCTATAACATGACTGCAAAGTCTACATCAAGGGGATGTTAGTTTCTTAGTGGAAGGTTTGTCTCATGATAATGCAAGAAACAATCATGTGTTTTTGCATCAACTGCTAAAGCTTAATACATTGTTGCTGCAAGCTACTGTGCTCAAGTATTGTGCTCAAGTGCTTTAGACTCAAAATCAGATGCTTGATAATGGATTAAACTTCAAGGAGACTCCTATTCATATAGACAGCAATAATGCTATCTCTAGCATAGAGAATCAGGTGCAGCACTCAAGGACAAAACACATTAATATCAAGTATCATTTGATTAGAGATAACTTTGAAAAGAGATGTAACACCCCGAATTTCTATTTAAACGAAAGAAAAAGAAAAGTAAATAGAAAGAATGGATAATGAGCACAAGTGGATGGGGATAAAGTGTACAAAGTACAAAACCTTTTTACTTTGAGGTTTAAAGGGGCATGGTCACCCATTTCTCCTTCATCTTCTTCATTTGGCTGAAACAAAGAAAAAAGAGAAAGAGAGCCCCGGTTCTAGAGAGAGAAAGACGAAGAAGCAGCTGTAAAGCTAAGTCTTCTCTTATATGAGCTTGGTTTCAGCTGGGTTTCGAGTTCTTGACCAAAGTTAGTCTTCGGGATTCAAGAGCTGAATCGAACGTGGGTCTCGAACTGGAAGTGTGTTGCTCAAAGGCTGCTCAAGGTGAGTTTCTAGAACCCCTCTTTTACTGATTTTCAACTTGTTTAGGGCTATTATGCATACTAAGTAAACATTTTGAAAGTAACCGTGGGTCTACAGCCTTATGTTTGAAATGATGTATGTATGTATGTATGTATGTTTTAGTGTTAATTATGGGTTAGTGTTGATGTTTAGCATGCTTTGATGCCCTTAGTATGTTAGATCTATGCTTGGGTAGTGTTAGAATGATAATCGGGTGATGTTGGTAGCGTAGAAAATATTTCAGAAGGTTCTGATGAACATAAACAGTGGCCCATGGCCCGGAGGTGGTCCATGCGCCTAAACAGTGGCCCATGCGCCCAAGTGTTGGCCATGCGCGCAAGTGTTGGCCATGCGACCAAGTGTTGGCCATGCACCTAAGTGTTGGCCATGCGCCTAAATAGTGCCCGACCGCCCAAGTGCCAAAACGGCTAAGTGTTGGTGATGTGCCTGAACAAGTGCAATGCGCCTGCATAGTGGCAAAGCGCCCGAACAGGGTAGAAGCGCCCAAATAGTGCCCATGCGCCCAGACTATTTTACTTTTAGAAATTTTATGCTCATGCGCCTGGAAGGTCCCATGCGCCTAATTTGGACTTAAGGTTTTCTAAGTGGTATTAAGGGGTATTATGGGGAGATAGGCCAGGTTATGATGTGACGCCTTATGTCAGATATGTGTTATGTATGTATGATGTTTCCTGTATGGTGATGGTGTATGTTTATGATTATGTGTCTGTTCCTTATTATGTATGTATGTCTTCCCTTGGCTTTGCATTGAGCATTAATAAATGTAATGAAGTATTATGTAACATAAAGTCGAAGATAATGAAAAGAGGAACGTAATGAATGAATGCATGCATTAATGAATGAACGAGAACGTGAGAGGCTTACAAGCGAAGTATAGTGTAGTGCACGGCTCTAAATGCCTTAAGCACAACCGCGTGAGGTTCAGCTAATCCTAAAGTGTGCACGTAGGGGTTCCAGTCTTTATGGCTGACCTTCGGTGTTGTTACCCATTTCAATGGGGGTGTTGTTACCCATTTTGATGGGGGTGTTGTTACCCATTTCGATGGGGGTGTAGGTACCCATTTCGATAGGGTTGTTGTTACACATTTCTATGGGGGTGTAGGTATCCATTTCGATGGGGGTGTAGGTACCCATTTCGATGGGGGTGTAGTTACCCAAAATGTTGGGGGTGAATTATGTTGGGTTTTGTAGATGTTTATCAAAGTCACATTAACCATTAATGTGTCAAAATGCAGCAGATTTATGATCAAAGAAAATTTTCAGATTAGTTGATATATATATATATATATATATTTATATCAAATACATGTGATATACAAAACCCATTAACAAGTATCTTTATGTGAAAGAACATGCTATCAAACAAACATTCAAAGCAACAAATACTACCTCTTAGAACTCGTGGATGAAGGGAAGAGGATGATTGAAAGCAAAGTCTCCAAAGTAGATGACCTCAAGAGGTGATACTCACAAGCCTTTCCAGGACACCTACTTGCTAGGTAGTATAAACAGCAAGTTTCTTCTCTTCTTGAAGATCCGAAAATCCCAAGCAGAAAAAACAAATTTTCAGCTTGCAAAACTAGTTGCTAGCCAAGTGAGAGAGAGAGAGTATTATTGCTTGAGTGTATGTAGGAGAAAGTGCAATCAAATGGAGAAGAGTGTTTGAGTGTAAGTGTGTAGAAAAGTTTACAAGGACCAAGACAAAACTTGTCCCAATCCCCACTCACTTGGGCGGCCGAAACCACACCCAAATTGGGTTTCCCCCCAAAATTTTGTTTTATAAAAGACACTCTTAACCCATTGTTTTATAAAATTAAAACCCTTTTCAATTTTATAATACTAACGCATTTTTATTTGTCATTGTTTAACTAACTTAAATAATGAGACAAATAACTTCTCATAAACAAATTATCCACATAATGTTGTTTATTTACAAAAGCAATGATTTAGAAAACTCATTTTCTAAATTAGTGTTTAATATTTATTTGTATGATCTTATCTATGAATGAATATTTATGGTGTTTGTTTGGCTTGTTATTGGGTATGACCCGACTTGGATCATAACGTACTAACCACATCAATCTTGTATGTGTCTTAGGCATAAAAGATCCAACAATCTCCCACTTGCATAAGATTCATAGAAGATTGATGCAAGCATTAAATACCGCCTAACAACAGTTTACTACCCTTAATACGTATGACTACGTGCCATTCAATAACATCATCTCCTTCAACTACCATACTTGAAATGTTTTTAAGTGAATTAATCATCTATCCTTTTGTCACAAATGTCATGTTAAATCCCAGAGACATAGAATTGTCATTCTCCGATAATTTAACTTAAACAGGCCTTAGATATCTAACTCTCAACGAATAAGAGGAACAAATTTCATCTTGACTACATACGTCTCTTACAATCACCTTATATCATATCTGAACCTAGCCTTATGTACTACCATTGTTTCAGAACAGCAAAGAACTAAGTCAAAGTACGATACTTGGTGAGTATTAAGACCCAATATGTATCTCAGGTCTGAGGATAAAATGATATTCACCTTTACTCAATATTTCTCATGACTAATGATAAAGATTCTATGCAGAAATAATTGAGAGCGGGTCAATCCTATATCTATATCCCATAGATATCGATGAACCTTGGTGGCAACCTCTTGCTCAATATTCATAGCTTATGAATATCAACCAATCCTAAGTTCATTATAGTCTTACATTCATAATTGTTCCCACAAGTATGATCGACTACGGATGTTTAGAATAACTTGCTTATTCATGGATTAAAACATGCCAGAACATGAGAACAAATGAAATTATGACCATATAATTAAGTCAAATAACATAAGTTACAATATCCAAATACAAAATTTGATCAAATCCAATCACTAAAATATAAGTCCTAACGCACAAGTATGACTTTCTTGTTTTAACCTATCTAGGAGCTTCGTGAGTGGATCCGTAATGTTTTGATCGGTGTGAACTTTGCGAATACATATTTTTCCCTTTCCAACTTCATCCCTTATGTAGTTGAACCTTCGTTCAATGTGTCGAGTCTTTTGATGAGCACGAGGTTCCTTGATTTGAGCAATCATACCCTCGTTGTCACAAAAGATCTCTAGGGGGTCTTGAATGGTAGCAACAACCCCTAGATCAGCAATGAACTTCCTTAGCCAAGCAGCTTCTTGAGCTACCAATGAAGCGGCGATGTATTCTGATTTTGTTGTAGATAGTGCCACTACATCTAGTTTTGAGCTCTTCCAAGAGACCTCTCCTCCATTCATAATGAAGACATATCCTGACTGTGATCGAGAATCATCTCGATCAGTTTGGAAACTCGCATCCGTGTAACCCTTTACAACGAGCTCCTCCTCACCAGATCCATATATTAAGAACATATCCTTAGTGTTTCTAAGGTATTTCAAAATACTCTTAACAACCATCCAATGAC
>BJCO01464772.1:0-17444 GCA_018326465.1 Flaveria floridana | reverse complement strand
TTAAAAACGCCCGATTTAACCACTGTGGTTTAAAATATGTTACAATCAAGTCCAAGACACTAACTCTCATTTAACTTTTCTGTTAAGTGTATGCAAAAAGACAAAAATACCCTTGGACTTAAATTGTTACTTACACACACTCACTCTCTCCCTTCATCCTCTTCACAGATCGAAATCCTAACAAATTCACTCAATCGATCAAGAATTACAGAGTTTGCAGTGAAATGAACATGGAAGATGAGGGGATTCTTACCAGTTCAATTAGGCAACAATCAACACAGAAGTACTAGGATGAAGAGACCATACAGGCGATTAAGTTGGAGGAAACGTGAATTTGAACGTATTGTTTGAGAATTTGACGGATTCAAGATTCAACGATGAGCGTTGAACGATCGAATTAAGTGCAAACAAACGATGGCTAATGGCTTGAATGAAAAGAAAATGAGGGTTGAATACGCGTGCAGGCCGTTGGGATAATGACTTTTTGTGCAAGAAAAGATTCGATAACAAGTTTTAGAAAGTGACAGTTTTGACCCATCAAGTTTCAGATCTTTTTTATTTATGGTTTCATAAGTTTTGAATTTATGTGGTGGAGCATGATGAATGCATGTAAAATTGGCAAAATGTCTTCGTTGAAGGAAGTATGAATAAGTTAACACTTGATGCTCATTTTGTTAGATTTTATGAACGATTTGTTTATTAACTGATTAGAAACGCTAGTTTATAGTTCTATAATGGTAAAGAACAAAGCAACATGTGTTTTTTAAGTAAAACTTTTTTTTACGGTCATGATTATTAATTATTTGTGTTATTTTATAGTAATCTAGCTAAGCATGTATGTTGATGGCTAATCGTAGCAAATTTTTAGTAACTAATATCGTTTTTTAGAATGTTCATAAGTTATTTTATAAAGCAAAAGCTACAAACATAATTTTATTTTGAATCAAAGCCACCTAAGAAGTTAATGTAGATGAAAATCAAAACTAGACATCGTTTGGAGATTGTCAAGTGTTTACTGTTTGGCCATCAACATTTGATAAAAATAAATATAAGTTTGTTTTTGACGATAGTCATGAAGGTCATAGTAAATTAGTGTATTGTTAAATGCTTAAAGCTCAAACATAAATCAAAGGTAACCTGTCATGCTATAGCTTAATAGGAGCAAGACACTTGCTGGCAACAACCAGAATGAAATATTATTTAATCGTGAAAATGCCATGCCAGGCGCACCTATCAGAATCGAAACAAACTAATTATCAGATCATCTATAGGTCATCATTAATGTATATGTACTTTTTTCTTCCTTGTTCGTAGCTACCTATGAGTGAACGGCGGTGGAACCGGTGAACCATGTGAACTGGTTAGATGCGTGGGACAAAGGGCTTGTAGTACCTGCTACAACAGCTATTCGGTGGAAGCGAAGGAGCCTAAATTATAAGTCTGTGCGATTTCCCCCCTCGCCGACGCTCCCCTTACTGATATCAAACATATGTTAAGCTTATATAACTTGTATGTAATCATATGAAGAACTAACACTCTTTTTAGTAAGGAAAAAGACATATATACAAAAATGCTATGGCTTTAGTTAATTCTCTAGTTTTTTGTTTCATTAACCAAGTTAGTTTGATTCACACTTAATGTTGATAATATATGAGGTGATGAAACAAGTTTCAAATCAGTAAGGATCCATATAAAAGATATCTATCATGTTTGAAAATAACCTTTTGTTGGAAATGTAGTGCTATTCCATAATATTTTGTGGTGATTATTGTTTTTTTTTAAATAGATATGAATCTATTTGTGAATTAACAAAAGACTGTTTTTGAAGTTGTGATTCTCAACGAGAGTTAACTCTATATCTTACAAGATAGAAGAAATACATGTCACTTTGCTCTCACATCTCATCTTACCTTCCCTAAAGTCTATATATAGTTTTTTTTTACAATTTATGAGATTTGATAATATTTATAAAATGAGGGATTGATAGTATGCTCATATAAAGTAAAAGGATGCACAAGAAAGTCTTGAAACACATAAAGCATATTCCCCACCGAAAGTCCAACATCATTTCTGGTTTTACTTTTTATAAGGAAGCTTCCTCGTCTCTTTCCTAATATTATTAATATTCATATTAATTTATTTAATATCAGAAGCTTCTTTCACTAAATTGAAATGCCCTTGTCTGATGTGAAGGCAGCCCCTTTATTTCGAGTTTTCTAAATATATAGTCTCTATTAACTATTTTTAATTATTTATATGAACATAACACATTTTGGATTATATTAGTGATAGTGGGTTAATTACTTGCCATTTGAAATCACACGCGTACACTTTAATAATCAAATAAGCATCTTTTGTGTTTGGTTGTGAAATACAAGTTATCATATTATACGCTCCTTGTAACTTTTAAGTTATAGATAAGCTATGTTTTAACCTTCCTTGATATATGTAAATCTATACATAAAATATGTACATATAAATATTAAATGAAAAGAAAATTTTCATGAGAACCGTAGTAAGTCTTTAAAAGTATTGATTATAATATTTAAATAAATAAGCTTGAGGTAGTAAAATCGTATATAATATAAAGTTGAAAATGGTTGAAATGGGCGCAAAAGAAATCAAAAGCTTATGTCGCTCTCTTTTTTTTCTTTACTTTTGAATTTGTTTCTTAATGTTTTTTAGTTGAACAACTTTTTTTTATGTACTTTAATAATTTAAAAAGAAATATAAACAAGATAAGATTTTATTATTGAGTATAACATTGATGATAATATTTAACAGAGGGACATTTTTTTTAAATTGTTGATTCATTATTATTAAAATGGAGTGGGTAAACAACTTATAAAGTAGCGTCTAACATATAACTGTGCATCTAGGCTGTCTAGTACTAACGTATGAACGGATTATGTGAATATAATATACATTTAAACTAAAAATGAGTGAAGATAACTAATATACTGAATAACCAATAACCGACTCAAGTGACAAAGTGAACCAAGGCATAACCGAAGGTTTGATTTTGAGTTTTCCTAATAAATGACAGTTCAGTTTCAGTTAGGCATCCCATAACCGACTTTAATAACCGAACTGAACCAATATTTTGCACATGAGAATGTTTAACAGTTTTTGGATGATGTTTGACTGTTTGTGTTGCACAGGAGCTGGGTTAGTTTACAGGTTGAATGCACATGAGTTGTGTTTGAGTTTAAAAGGAATGTAAACGGTGAGTACCACATTGCTCATTTGAACAAAGATTTCACAGAGGCTTACTTCCCTTATAAAAAGAGAACTTTTGTAACGAACCCAAAACTTTGTCATGTTGTTTGAGAAAATAAAATGATGTGAAGTTTATACATTTAGCTCAGGTCAAGCTTAAACCCAAAACTTGACCCAAAACAAACTTCTTTAGCCAAAATATTCAGTTATTAACTGAAAACTAAACCGATTCATGAGACAAAACCAATAACCAAACCAAAGTTTAACCAAAACCGATTGGTTTGTAAAATCTCAGAACTGAAGTTTTGGTTTTGGTTTGGTTAGGATCCAAACTGACCTAAGCACATCTAGTCCAAACCATTACAACGGGTGCTTCTAAAGCCACTCATAATTCAACAGACCATATACCCTAGCCCTAAAATACACGTAAAAATGACTTTGAACAATATCACCTCTTGTGCGTGTGCATTCTATTGAACAGACTTCCAAAATCAACAGTTATTTATACATGTTTTGTCCATCAGTAACATTTAAATGCAAAAGTAGAAACAGACACATAAAGCTGATTCAAGGAAGCATCAAAACGAATGAAACAGAACCCTTTTTTAATCTTTACTGCTCGGATAAATGAAGGCTCTTTCATACGTTTCCTACATATTAAATGGGCAGGAGGAAGACACTTTTAGGCTGTTGAATAGGTCTCCTCTACCTGGGTGTTCATCACAAAGCTTGGAAACCTCAAAGTTATGTCCCTGAAAATCACCATTAACACAATCGTTACCAAATTACTGGATGTAGCGAATTCAGCCCGTTAATGGGTAAACGGATCGATTTGGGTTATACATTTCCCTACCAAGTAAATTTGGGAAAAAATTTAAAGTTGGTTAATATGGAAATGTGTTGGACGGGTTGATGGGTCAAAACTGGTTTATAAGTTCGAATGTATTAAAGATGCATAAATGCGTAATAACAGAGTTCTATGACTCGTACTAAAACGTAATTTTTTTGTAACATTCGGGAAAGAGAAGACAAAAAAAAGTGCCTCTGGGTAGGATTGGCCCGTTCTGACCCGTTACCCAACCTGTCTATTTTAATGACTATGCAATAAATTGGAAAAAAATGGAACAACCATTAAAGATGTCATCTTCAAGATATTTTTGTTGTAAATCGATGATGTACAACCATGTCGCAGAGATACAGGTATGTAATACAGGGATATCAGGATTCGGAGATTCTAATATCAATGATATAGGGGTGTATATATGTGGTGGTATGCATCTATTTTTTCAGATCTAAGAACATGATTGATGCAAATCATATGCAAGATTAATAAAATACTGGAATCTGAGTTTATGCTGTTATTTTACTTCGTTTGTTCATATTAATCCAAACAATAACATCTTCAGTTTTCTTCTTTTGCTAACAGAAACTGACTTTTATTTGCAGCATCAGTTTCAAGTTCTACAACTTGTGAGCATTCGTCTTTTTGGTAAAAAGAAAGACAATATAGTTGTCTGAAAGCTAGTCCCACTGATATAAACTCTAATAGGAACACCGAACACATAAATGATTCTTGTGAAACTATGCATCAATGTAATATTTTCACAGAAGAAATACAGTTACTTTTGAGATCGAATATGGACTTCGTAAAATAGCACCAAATTTCTTAGACACAATTTTGTTATAAAATCTAAAAGTTGGATGAAATTCTAATATTTATCAAACCAATTTTTTTCATGATTAGAATGCTTGATTTCACTCTGAAAACATCTCTTTTCTGTGGACATATGCATGATTATTCAAGTTCATGAAATATTAACTAAAAGAGAACTTAATCAATGTAAGTTTATATGGCTTACATTAAATGAGGAAGAGTCATATTCTTCAATAGTGATGGGTTTTTCTCTACATATTCTCTCCATTCTTCTTGATCGATCCTACCATCACCTTTACTATCTGCTTCTTGGAACGTCTGAATAAGATACAAAAAGTACAATCATTACTACCCAAGTCTTGAGGCCAGGTTGAGTAACAAGTAAAATGGATTTGGGGTCAATATGGGTAATTCTACGGTGATCCGAAGCAAGTTTGGTCAGACCCAACCGGAAATACCTTTCGTCTAATTCAAATTATACTGCAAATTATAATTGTCAATTACTCAAATTTGATTATCGAAATATATTATTTCAATTATAATATGAATAACATGTAGTAGGAGGTTATATGCATGTCAGTTTGTGAGAGTTTCAACCCATTAGACCAATTAGAGATATTACATAACCTGAATTGACCCATTTTAAGTAAATGGGTTGGAATTTTCTTTTGTACTGATAACAAAAAAAACAATTCATACCTTATCTACCATCGATTCAATCATATCATCTGATAGTTCAAGATCAGATTCATGAAGAAGAGCCAAAACCATCTCCTTTAACTGTTTCTCATGAAAAAGAGTTTTCCAGCATCAGTGTACAAAAGATTTGGGATAGACAATCCATATTCTGATAGAATATAAAGCAAAATTCTATATATGGAAAAAAACATGACTTTTTAATGGTAAAAAAAACAAGAAATAGGCGTTTCCCAAAAATCAATTAATAAGAAGAAACAGAACCAAGTTACCTCCTCGCGTTCAATGAAGCCTGTTCGCCTTAAATCATATAATTTGAAGGCATCTGCAACAAGATTGAGTTCACTTTTATCAGATTAATTATTCTTAATATATTGTGCCTTCTTGATGCAAAAAATCAGGAAAATTACTTGACTAGTGACCAAAAAAATCAGCACGTATAGCTTATCATCATTTCTTACACAGAATTTTGTCTGCTTGAGGAGCTTTTGGATGAAACACACTCAACGAATGGACAAACTCACTGAAATCAATATGCCCACTCCTATTCACGTCAAAAAGATCAAATATCTACAAAAGTAAAAGTCAAGTTGCTACAGGAGATAAATATCAAAAACAACTAGTGAATACACATACAATTGGGAATTATATGATTTATATCCAAAATAGGTTGTATTTATTTCTTGAAATACAAAAACAGAACCCTACTTACTCGATCTGCAAACAAGTTCCGTTTATCTCGAGTTCTGAATAATGCTAGATGGAACTCATCCTGTAAAAACATAAAGAAAATCATTTGCATAAACAATAATAACTACCTTCCAACTGGATTTCTAAGCAAAACATGTTTAACCAACAGAGAATGACAATTTTAAAGAAAAAAGACTTCATAATAGAATAGGATATTTTGGAAACCAAAGTTTTCCAGATAAAATATAAAATACATATAATAATAGGACAGAATACCTTCCCTATAAGCCCATCATCAACCACAGAACTGCTTAGTTTCCCAAATAGTTCGTATAAAGCCTCCACCTCATTAGCAGTAACTGCAAGAATTGAAAGTGCTATGTGCCATTACATTTTAATACTTATAATAAAAGACAAAAAATCCCAAAATGCTATTTCTTCATCTTCTTTTTATAATAACTTGCTCATGTGTGTAAATTATAACATTCCCCAACATTAAGATCAAACACCACTTCAAATATCATTATGCACAATCTTCTTAACCACCCTTGTAAACTACCTAAGAGGTTAAAATGTTATAACATATTTGTAACAAAAGGCCATCTATACAGCAATGACAAGATAAAAACACCTAAACAACTTACAAGGGGTCTCAGCAGCAAGCTCAGCAGGGTCAAAAGAAGGTAATCTTTTAAACTTCTTTGAAGTTGAACAGAAACAACCCATGATTACACCAACAATCTGAAATTCTTCAATATTACAAGACAAAATACTTTGCTGAATTTCTCAATACTATTTTCAGAAAAAGAAAGAGAGTTGCATATGCTCAAATAAGTGAAACAACCTTCCAAGTTGACAATAGCTTTTGATTCTATTTACCGCCACACAACCGATCTGCTGAGTGATATCCCTGTAAATAACTAGATAAAAAAATTAATTAAAATGGGTAAAGGATGAACACCAATTACAAAAGGAAACTGTAATATTTCATTTAGCTAAAACTACACACTGATACCTAAATATTGATCCAGTGGATATTCTAACAAATGACCTAATTTCAGAGCATTAAATAACTATTAAAATGAAACCCCAATTAGATGAATGATGAAACAAACCAATAACAAAAAGAAATTTGTAATCTTAGATTTAACATAAACTACAGTACACACATATACCTGAATACTGATCCAGTGGAGATGCTAACAATGGCCTAATTTCAGAGCATTGATATAACGTATTAAAATGAAAAACCTAATTTCAGAGCATTAAAATAACTTATTAAAACGAAAACCCACATAAAGGACGATGAAACAAACCAATAACAAAAGGGAAACATGAATTATTAATCACCTAAGGTCCACACAAACATACGAATACTGATTCAGTGGCGATGCTAACATAAACATAAATTCATACGATCAAACGATTCATCGAAATTACGATTAAACAATAACTCCATTACCGAAAAAGCGCTCTATTAACAAAATATCAACAGATATATTCCAAAAAAATACATAAATCTATCACACCCAATAACCTTCAAATCCCACAAAACGATGATGCAATCAATCAATAATAACCTTTTGATTGATTAATACATCCACTGCGTGTGATTATGAGCGAAAATCATAACGTAAACTTACATTAATTGGTTTTGATTTATGGGTTCAAAGCTATTGACGACAATGCTGATTTTGGGCGCAGAAATTTCCGTTTTTCTGCGCCAAGATCGAAGATTGAAGGGTTTTGGTTTTGCACTTTTTCAAATGATGTTTACCGGTAAGTCAAATCATCAGCCCCATTTTCAGCAACACAAATAAACAAATCAAAATGTTTTTGTAGACTTTCACTTAGCTACCCCAATCTATGACCTAAAACCAACATGACTTCCAATGATATCTGTTTTTTTCTTGAACTATATAATGTGTTTTTCTTGATCCTATATATGTTACCCTATATGTCTAGCATTAATTTACGCATTGTAACATTACAAGTACATTAAACTATTATGAAACCAAATACAAGTACATTAAACTATTATGAAACCAAATACAAGTACATTAAACTATTATGAAATCAAATACAACCTTTGATTACATTAAAACTTTTATTTTCATGTTAAAATAATTCAAAAGAAAATTAACTTTTATTAAAAAAAATAATTATAATAATTTAAATAAGAAAAAAGAAAAAAGAAATACAATAAAAAAATTTCCTAAAAAAATAAAAACTAAAAATCACAAGACCAGTTATATTTCTCGGCTATTTTTCGTTTCCGGTCCAATACTATTTACAACATGGACCGGTGATGTGATCGTGCGATTCAATAAACGTTTTTAAGTCTCGTTCCATCCGTTGTTCTCTTATCGACTCGCGTTGTTTATCTAACAATGTGATACTTTTTTGGCATTGTTGTTTCTTGTACTCGACTAACTCTTTATAATTTTCTTCTTTCATTGAAGCGTAAGCCGAGAGTTGGTCGCTTAAATCTAAATTAACGCTTGACGAGCCGGCGGACTTTTTTGCTTTACGGGTCGGCCTTGTATTCGGTATGCAAATGGATCATCGAACGGGAAGTCGGATAAACCAAAATTTGGATTTTGGTATGCAAATGGATCAAACATCGGTTGAGGTTGCGGTAAATACCCTTGTGGTGGGTATCCGTAATGTGGTGGTGATGGTTGTGGTATATAAGGTTGCGGTGTATAACCTCTCATACTCGAACCACCACCTCGGGATTTTTTGCTACTAACAGTTTTTGACCTTCGGGATCCATGACAATATTTTGTGTTTGTGTAAATATATGTGTGTTTGTGTAAATATATGTGTGTTTGTGTAGATAATAGTGTGCATGTGTGTGAGTATCTAAAAGGTAAAAATAACTTCTTCCTTTTTTTTGAAACCGCGCACAAAATTAACGGCTATATAGCCGTTGGTGCTCGGCTACTACTTGGCAAACAATACCCGAATGAGACTATACCCGCAAGGGTGACACCGGCGTACCCGAGCGGGTACCCGCCTACCTGAGTCGGTTCCCCAGGGTGCCCCTCCTCCCTTAAATATTGTATTTGAATTTTATATTAGTATACATGCAATATTTAAACATGAGCATATTTTTAATAGAAATTAAATTGCCGATGGATTGACCACATTCTTGACCAAACTAACATGGTTGATTTTATGCCTTGATAATAACTACTTTATGCTAAAAACGCTTATGCTTAGTTATTAATCATTACAAATGACAAAATCAGCTAATAATCTCCAATCAACAAAAATATTAATTTGTGTCTATTAGAAGACAATGCTGACATTAAAAAAAACAAAGACTTAAAATTGTTAATAGTATTTTTTTAATTGCAAATTTAAATAAAAAAGATTACCAATAGCTGTAACGGAAATGAACAAAACGAGTCATGTACAAATAAAATTGTGACTATGGGTACTGCAATGTTGTTCACAAGCCGAACATTGTCAAACAAGATGAACAAAACGATAGTCATGTTCAGTGTTCATTTACAAGCTAAGCATGAACGGTTCATTTCTAGACGAGTCGATGATTGGCGAGCTATTTTCAAGGACAATTCTAACTTGACAAGATCATTACTTGAAGTCCTGGTACGACTTGATAAAACATCATGCAATATCATAAAAAGAATCAACACCTTAAATTACATATAAACATCTATAAATATGCTCCATCAACACTTTACGATTAAAACAAATTTCAATACCGAACATAAAACGTAATAAATTAAGGGATAAAATCTAAAAAAATACATATAATACACGCGCCATCAAGGATAAGCAAATTATCTGAAAAGCCAAATAATAGGTCGTCTTAGAGGATTAATTAAAAAATTAAACTAAGTCAATCGTCGGTAAATCATCCATCAGTACGAGCTGAGAGTATTAAAGTCGAATGTTTGAGTTGTAAAACTTAGGATTGTAAAACTGGACTTCAAATGTACAGTGAGAAAAGTAAAATTGGATAAGAATATTAAACACTTAAATTTAGGTTTTATTCAAACGAGCATACAAGCTCAAACTCACTTGATTTAAATCTAGTCGAGTTAGTTATTGGGCGAGTTATTTTTATACAATCTTCAAGTTAATTAACTAGCTATACACTGCAACTCACATATGTATAAGTATACAATGGGAATCAAAGTAGACGCATGATATCAAAGTCACGTATGTGATAGCTATAAATACAAAATGGCTATTTTTTACATGCCATCGAATCATACTTTCACACTAAGATCATGCGTAGTGATTGTTTAGTTAAAATGTCACCTAAATGTCATGTAGTTAAAAATCATTTCATTAAAACACCTTTTAAATCAAACATAGTCGGTTAACTAGTTTTTTAAGCCCCACTGATGCAATAATTTACAAAAAGTTGCGTCAGTTAAGGGCTTGGAGCCCTATGAGTTAGGAGTTCATTTTAATTATCTTGTAATGATATTTGAAGTCTCACTTATGTTCACGTCATCATATTTACAGTTCTTAAAATGTCCATTACGTATGATGTAATAAAATGAATAAGTATGTAATATATATAGGGTTTGGTTATTTGAACACCCTATTATTTTAAATCAACACCTCAAAATTTCTATACGGGTCGTATAGCCCCATACGCGTCGTATAGGGGGGTCGTATAGCCCCATACGGGGCGTATAACCTCTCTGACAA
The DNA here is from genome assembly GCA_018326465.1 of Flaveria floridana. NCBI lineage: Eukaryota > Viridiplantae > Streptophyta > Magnoliopsida > Asterales > Asteraceae > Flaveria > Flaveria floridana. Next base: position 6,490 of record BJCO01464772.1, on the reverse strand, counting down.
CCCCTGAATTTTTTCTCGCAGTCAGTGTCAAAATTATATGTGTCGCATAGGGGTCATATAGGGCTATATGAGGCGTATAGCTCTCTGACAGCCCCCCTGAAGTTTCCTCGTATTCGACCCTATAAGGGTGTCGATTTATCTAGGTGGGTGTCGATTTATCTGGATGTATGTTTATATATTAGGACCCTATATATTAGGATGGTAAATATGTAATTAATTTTATGCATTGAGAAAACCTATAGTTGATTGATAACATAGTGTAATTTTTGGCTAAAAAAAGAAATTTATAAAAATCCCGTTTATACGTAACTACAGTACATAAATACTATCATCACACACCTCTCACACTCGAAAACTCTAAAAACCTCCATTTCATCTCGTTAGTGTTCGCGATCGCTTTTAAAGAATCAATCGATCATAATCCTCTAAAATCCCTATTGAATCGACATATTGATCGATCCTAATCATCGGCTCAAAATTCAAATGGAGGCTTTAATCGATCTCGTTAATAAACTACAGAGAGCATGCAAAGCCCTAGGTGATTTTGGTGAAGAAAACTCTCTTCCTACTGATCTTTGGGACTCATTACCTACCATCGTTGTCGTTGGTGGTCAGGTATGTGTTTTCGACGTTAGATTCATGAACGTCGTGATTATTAATTTATTATTAGTGGACTCATTGTTCCGTACGTGTTTGCCTTTGTGAGTTTTTGTTTAATTTGGTGTCGTAACGTCGATTTTTGAAGCGAAATGATCAAATTACACGTATCCGTTTTTGTGATCAGGTTTTGGTATGAGTTCATTTTATTTCACTTGTGAAAGTTAGGTTTATGAGGTTATATGGATTATTATCGATGATTGAGTTATAGTTTGGATTTTTAACGTCTGATTTGTCTATATTTTGGATATTTAAAATTTAGACTCAATATCTTGACAATGTGTATTTCATATTAGATAAACTCTAAGAGGTTTACCTTGTGATGAAACCACATATAAAATTTTTAAGGGGTTTATTATTTTCTATGATTCTTGTGAACAACATCGCGTAAGAAGATGTACAAGAGCTCACCGTAGTTTGTTTCTAAACTTGGTCATAGAGCTCTGGGAAGTCATCTGTGCTGGAGAATGTTGTTGGAAAGGATTTTTTACCTCGCGGGTCTGGTAATTAAGAAGCTCAAATGTTTTGTTCAATATTATTTTATGGCGTGATTATAATATCATGGCATCTTCATATGAATGCAATTAACTATACAAGTGAAAACTATTTATATATGCAGGGATGGTTACACGGCGTCCCCTTGTAATACAGCTTCATAGGATTAATGATGGAATGGAGTATGCAGAGTTTGCTCACCAACCAAGAAAGAGATTCACTGATTTTGGTAAGCATTATGCATCACTCTGTCAAAATATAAGAACTGTTTCTAGATTTGATGGGCTGTTGTTCATGACAACTCTAACTACCGAATTATTTGCCGATTTATGTTATTATATTCTGATTTGATTTTATGCAGCTGCTGTTAGGAAGGAAATTGCAAATGAGACAGAACGAGAGGCGGGAAGAACCAAACAAATCTCATCGGTTCCTATATATCTCAGTATCTATTCTCCTTATGGTGAGATAGCCTGGCTTGCAAGCCATCATGAATAGATTTTAGCAGATTTTGCTCTCAATAAATCGCTTACACCTTTACAATTTTGACAGTTGTGAATTTGACCCTGGTTGATCTTCCAGGTCTGACGAAAGTGGCTGTTGGTGAGTTTAGAATCTTGACTCCACATACTTTTTCGAATAAATTTCTTCCCCATTTTATATTTATATTATCTCTGTAGAGGGTCAATCTGAGAATACTATGCAAGAGATTGAAACCATCGTGCGTTCCTACATTGAGAAGGTAAGTTGTCTAAGAGTATTGTATTTTTGTTTGAATTCCAAGTTTTGGTCTCATGTGATTACATATATTGAAGTTTAGCTAATCTTATTGCCATGCAGCCTAACTGCATTATTCTGGCAGTTTCTCCTGCCAACCAAGATCTTGCAACATCTGATGCTATTAGAATTTCTCGTGAAGTAGATCCAAGAGGTTAATATGAGCCATCGCCATTCTCGTTTAATGAACTTGTTTATACACATACTTGCACTGATTTACATTCTTGTTACTCAGCTTGTGTTTATTTGTATTGTTGCTAATTTATAAATCTTTTTTATGTATACAATTTCCAATATAACTGCTGGTTATTGGTTTATGATTTCTTAAATATTAATCTACAGGAGAAAGAACTTTTGGAGTCCTGACAAAGCTTGATCTTATGGATGAGGGCACTGATGCAGTTGATGTAAGCTGTTCTTTAAGTCTTTAATTAGTTCAAACTCTCTTAACCAACTTTGGTTTGATTTCTTTTCTTGATTACTCAACACTTTTGAAAGTTTGATGGCTTTTTCTTGCCAAAAATAAGTTGGCTACCGATATATACAAAATCAGACCGAAGTTGGTTACTCTTTAGGTAATATACCTGATTTCTTACAAGTACTATCTTAACATTTGTTTCCTTTATCTATAACCACGGGATTTGAAGGTTTTAGAAGGAAGATCTCACAAGCTGAAACATCCATGGATTGGTGTTGTGAATAGATCTCAAGCTGATATTAACAAGAGTGTTGTCATGATTGCTGCTCGTATTAAAGAACAGGAATACTTTGCTAATAGTCCTCACTACTGGCATCTTGCTACCAGAATGGGCTCTCAGCATCTAGGGAAACTGCTTTCCAAGGTAGCCCATATACACACACACACACACACACATACATACATACATACATACACATATATATATATATATATTATATACAGTGGTTCATTTTAGAACCAAGAATATGAATATATATCTCAAAGCTAACTCTATCTAATTTGCTGACATAATGACGTAATTGTTTCAGCATCTGGAGTGTGTAATCAAGTCCCAGATTCCAACCCTTCAATCCCTCATCAGTAAAACAATCATTGAACTCGAAACAGAAATGAGCCGTCTTGGAAAGCCCATTGCAATAGACGCTGGAGTAAGCGTGTCCATTATTCACTTATTTTTGGGCTCGTTACGTACATCTTAATATTGAGTTCTGTTTGATTTCATGTGTTAACTTTTATGATCTGGTTCTACCCTTTTCTAATTTGCAGGGGAAATTATTCACAATTATGGAAATATGTCGTGCTTTTGATCAAATATTTAAAGAACATCTTGATGGCATGTATGTATTTGATATTTTGGCTGCTAAAAATTTGATGTTACCTTAATATTATTCATTACTGTGCAGACGACCAGGCGGTGACAGAGTGTATGGTGTTTTTGATAATCAACTTCCTACTGCTTTGAAAAGGTTACATTTTGACAAACAACTTTCAATGGATAATGTGAGAAAAATATTAATGGAAGCTGATGGATATCAACCCCATTTAGTAGCTCCTGAACAAGGATATCGCCGGCTTATTGAATCTACATTGGTTACTATCAAGGCTCCTGCTGTATCAGCTGTTGATGCGGTATCCATCTAAGTTTTGTAATTTTACTTGTCATATCGTCACTAAATCATTCTTTTTCTTGATACTTATATAACATTGCTCATTAACTTAATGATGCTAATTTGCATAGTGATGGTTGACATTATCTACATATCTACATTGAAAAAAGGTACCATCTTACTCACGTTTCAGGTTCATGTTATAATGAAGGATCTAGTACGTAAGTCAATTAACGAGACACGGGTTAGTTTCAATACCTTAGTGTGTTAGGTCCTCAAATACACTGAAACAACTTGATTATCTTATATTACAACTTTAAACACTAGATGCACATCCAAACACTCCTGCAGCTGATTAAGTGATTCCAACTATTTCAAAGAGCATATCCAAACACCGCTATATCGTCTCACATTTCAAAAGGTTTATGTGCAGGAATTCAAGCAATATCCTTCCCTTAGAATAGAGGTTCAAAATGCAGCTTGTGAATCATTAGAAAGGATGAGGGAAGAAAGCAAAAGAGCAACTACACAACTAGTTGATATGGAGTGCTCGTACTTGACAGTTGACTTCTTCCGGAAGCTTCAACAAGACGCCGAAAAGGGTGGAAATCCAACACACTCGATATTTGATCGATACAATGATGCTTATCTTCGACGAGTTGGTAAGTATGATCAATAAAATTAGACATGCATGTTTAAAGATCATTCATTTAACTCTGTTTTTGGTTTACCAAAAAACAGGATCAAATGTGCTGTCTTATATCCATATGATCGTTGGAACTTTACGTCACTCCATCCCGAAATCGGTTGTTTATTGTCAAGTACGTGAAGCGAAACGTAGCTTACTTGACCATTTCTTCATCCAGTTGGGGAAAAAAGAGGTGTGTATCACATGAAAATAAATGTCTCACAATAAACTTTTTTTAACCAGATGTTCTCAAAATGTTAACTGATTCAAATTAAATATAAAACTACTTTTTATCTTTTGTGAATTTGTAATGTTAACAAAATCTAAATTCTGAAATAGACAAAATATAAAGCTCCAATAGTAAATGAGATCCTGAAAATAAAAAAAGTTTTGGAATCGCATCCAATCTCTTGGTTTGGTTCGCTGGTTCAATTGATTAGATTGGCATGGGCGGTTCAACCGCCTCAATTGGACTGGTTGGTAACCAGCCAGTTCAGATGGAATCTACGTAGACCGGTTCCCAGTCTCGTTTGGTTTTTAAATATATAATAGTTTATCTTGTTTTTTTTTTTTAATTTTCATTCTTCTATTTACAAGGGAAAGCAATTGGACAAACTATTGGATGAAGATCCAACAATAACACAGAGGCGATTAGACATCGAAAGGAGGCTGGAACTGTACGGAACTGCACAGTCAGAGATTGATCTAATTGCATGATCCAAGTAGATAAACGCTTATTGCATAAAAAAACCAAAAAAAACATTAAAAAATAAAATAAAATAAATCATAAAAAAGGATTTTGTCTTGTTACAAAAATAAAAATAATAATCAATTTATATGTTTTGCTTTATCTTCTCATACCTCATAGCCGTATTAACAGGTTCGCATATGTTTGCTTTATCTTCTCAATCTTGGCTTTAATGTAATGTTTTGTTACATTTAGCTTTATGTGTTTATTTTTGTTTAGTAAGTACTTTTTTCCTAATTCTATCATTATTTGTAGCTAGTTTTGTACTTGGGTGAAATGTGTACGTGAATAAAAAATGAAGGAAGAAATGATCTTACACGGGTTTAACTAAAAACTAATTGGTCACTATAACACATAGTCCAACATATACGTACCTTGTTGCCGAAGGTCCTAAAATATTTAATGGTGAAATGGTTAGTAGGTCGTTTGATGAATTGTATATGTATGCAAAGTCAAGGATATAAAGTCATATATATGATTACGTGGTTTAACCTTTAAGATATTCAACGACACAACATGGGTTTGTTGGTTAGTACATGACACGTGGAAATGCATTAAGGCTACTATCAACATTCACTTTAAAAATCATATGACGTAACAATTAACTTATAATGTTTTAAATAAAAGAGTAAACTTAAAAGATGGGTTCTATAACTAGAAAACCTACGATCAATTCACATTTTATTTTTTCTATCGTCATCGTTATAATTACATTAAAATTATTTTTTTTTATTTTTTAATTAAATAATACTTTTTTATACTTATATTATTATTTTTTTTCCTCCACTCATAATCATTTTAAAAAATATTAAAAAAAATTTATAAGGGTTGAACAATATTTTCTTAAATTTATAGATGAACAATAGTATTTTTTTCTTTTTCATTTACGATTACTCACATATATAGTATAAACATTATAGTTACAAAATTATAAGAAACCGGATGTGAATGCTCCAATAATCAACTATTTTGGAATCAAAAGTTAGAAGAAAATGATTAAATAAAATAAAAGTATTGCATCAAAGACTTAGGATACTAAGTTATTTAGGGTGTTATTATTCAATTAAATAATAATAATAGATTATTAAAGAAAAGGAAACAACATTTGATAACTAAACAAGTGATATGCTCATATGTATGTATCTCCACTTTCTCTACTCTATAATCTCAATTTAATTTAATATATCTACTCAAAATATTTAAACCGGTGTTTTGAAAATTATGCATTTATTGAAGGGTGAGGTTATTTTACAAAGTGTATTTTTGCTACAAAGTGTGAGAAGACACAATGAGGCTAAAAAAATCATAAAAAAATTTATATCTCACAATCTAAATCGAATTTTAAAAAACACTTCGGAGCCTTTGTTCATCTCGTTGTTCTCTTTCGAAAAAATAAAAAAATAAAAAAATTTTCATTGTGTCATTATATGACACAATGAAGTTATTGTGTCTTTCATAAATGACACAATATTTTTTTTATTTTTTCGTTTATTTTTTTTCTTATTGAGGACGACTAGGGGAACAAAAGCTCCGAATTA
>BJCO01464771.1:0-18401 GCA_018326465.1 Flaveria floridana | reverse complement strand
AAAATTCTTAGAAACCCTTTTTCACATAAAAATCATCAAGCGGTTCTAAAATCAAGAAAAAAAAATTGTCTCAAATCGAACAACACTTGACTAAGTAAACACCATCATTCGCACGGACACTGAAGAACAGAGAAAAAACCGACGAAAATTATCAATTTTGGTTCGATTTACCCAAAAACATTATAAAATATAGAAAATATAAAAATACCGACGAAAATTATAAAAACAAACTTGTATGATTAAAAAGATTAAAAAAGTATAGAAAATATAAACAATATGTCACGGTTTGGCCAAACCGTGACATGTCTAACCTGCGCACAATCAATTTCCACATTAATTACACACTCAATAATTGCAACTGATCCCGAGGGGTGTAAAATGGTCACGGTTAGGCCTCACCGTGACAGTTAGGTTTTACGCCAGACTGAACGGTCACGGTTAGCCCTAACAGTGACCGTTTGAATTGGTAACCTTAAAAAAATCAGCGGTATGCGCAGAATTTCCGTTTAAATATTTATGAATTTTAGAAAAAAAAAGGTAAACTTATTTAAGTTAGGGTCCCAACCTGTTCACCAAACATGTACTTTCTTATACTTTGAACATTCAATTCAAAAATAGTATTATATAAGTGGACCTTCGTGTACTTCACCTTTTTTCTTTATTTCTGGAATCAAGTATCAATAAATAACAATCAATCCATGACAAGTAAACAATTAGAGTTTATGGGTTCAAATCTCTGAACAAAATGTTCAGCGTTTAGGTAAAGGGTTTTCTTAGCAATAACTTTTCTTCTGTGTGGGTTGGGGGTGCGGTTTCAGTTGAGAAACGGATAGGTAGTCCCGGTTAAGATAACATATATCATCCGGAGTAAGATTGTACCTTTGTCGTTCAAAAAATAAATAAATAAGTAAAAATAAAAATAAACAATCAACCCACATGAAAAGGATGTCCAATCTGGAATATGGGCTGGATCCTAGTAGATTACACGTCGGATTGACGAAGACTCTAGAATCACGAAAAACTATTAAATACAAATTTGAGACAATATTCTTCCCTTCAGTCTTCACACACCAAACACTCAGATCTCCCTCGAGGTAACCTTCAATTCTTTTCACAATCTCTTCTTGCTTTTGGGAATCATTAGATACATTTATTTTAACTGATTATCTTCACTGTGTTGATCATATTCTTCATCTAAACTATAATCAACGAAATTTTATATTTCACTTTCGTTCATCTGTTTCATGAATCATGAAGCTGATTTACAATTCGATTGCATATTATCTGCTACGTTTGTTTTGCGATTGAGTTTATGTTTTTTAGCTCTTAAATCGAAATCTGTAAGCGACGATGAAGATGAAGATGAATTAACCATTCTTTATCTAAAACAATAAGCAATGAATCATGAAGCTGATTTACAATTAGCATACATGTTCTCTGCTTCCTTCGTTTTCCGATTGAGTTTATGCTTTTGAGCTCTTAAATCGAAATCTGTAAGTGACGACGAAGATGAATTAACCATTCTTCATCTAAAACAATAATCAATGAATCATGAAGCTGATTTACAATTAGGTTGCATGTACTCTTCGTCGTTTGTTTTGCGATTGAGTTTATGCTTTCTAGCTCTTTAATCGAAATCTGGAAGTGAAGATGTAGATGAATTAACCGTTCTTCATCTAAACAATAATCGATGAATTTCATATTAAATTTTCGTTTTCTTTCGTTTCGTTTGTTCATGAATCATGAAGCTGATTTACAATTAGATTGCACGTTTTCTGCTACGTTAGTTTGCTATTGAGTTCATGCTTTCTAGATATTAAATCAAAATCTCTAGTGAAGATGAAGATGAAGAAGATGAAGATGAAGAAGATGAAGATGAACAGAACTAACCATTAATTTTAGGGCTAAAACTTAGAAAATGCATCGTAATACTTTATGTGATTATCATCATCTTCAATTCTTCATCTTACGAATCCGATCTGCATTCGTGACTACAGGAAGAGAGTTGTAATGTTATATCGAATATTAACCACCGATTTTAACACTAGAAGTTCGAAAACGTGTCGTAATTCGTGTTCTGATTATGATCATCTTCAATTTTTCATCTTATCAATCTGATCTACATTCATGATTACAGGAAGAGAGTTGTGACATTATATGGATTATAGGCCTGCACATCGCGAGGAGGCTTCTTTGGAGCATACAAGGGAATCGCTAATCGCAATTTCTTACTGTGAACCTGAGAAGACTGCTGATTCATTTGAGTTTAAAAAAGTGAACATCAGAAAGAAAAAAGAAGCTGTTGATGAACTGAGATCGAAATTGATATCGATTTCTTCCATGGTTTCGGGTACTAACGTTGCTGATGAGGTTTGAATACATAGATGATATATATGGAACCGTTTTTGTTGAATGTTTGAATGATAATATCACACACTCATTGCTCATGGTTGATGATGATATCTGTGACAATATGAAATCATCCCAACATGTACAATGTGAAGTGATAGTTTTCAATAATGAACACCGTATGTCATTAAAGTTTAGCGGATTTAAGATTATTTTTTCTATTGGTTTGTGTTTTTCGGTGTTTGGATATCTCTTAACTCAACACTTGGATTTTCAAGTTAGGTTGGGTTATGTAAATGGGGATAACTTCTCATGCAAATAACCATTTAAAGCAAATAATTGAAGTAAATAAACGAATATGACAATCATTTTTGGTAAGCTTATCTTGACGATAACGGAGATAATGCATCACTTGTAACCATTTAAAAAAAATTATTGGAGTATATAAACCAAATTTGATGCTCATTTTTTTTTAATTTCACTGTGTTTTCCAAATGCAATATGTATTGATTAATTTTTTTAGTATGTTCAAAAATCAAGGGTCAGTGTTTAAAAGGGTCAACCGAACATCATAATATCTGTCACAAAAAATCATAATATTTGTCACGCAGTCACTCTTATATGTCCATTGCACTTTATGTCCGTTGCGACTAGCTAACCTTTCAGGGGGCGTTTGGTTCACGTAACGTGTTGGAATTGTAATTTGAATTGTAATTAGATTGGAATGTATTTGGAATTTAATATTTTTTAAAGGATTTGGAATTCAAGTGATTTGAAATCTATAAATGGAATTTATATTTCAAACGCATTTTTAGTGACAACACACTTATAAAGGAATGAGAATTTATCACCCGTTGCAAGCCGTCACCGCCTCCATAACTGATCATTGCCGCTACACACCACCGAATGTCCAATCGACCGCGACCACCAACCGCCACTGTCAACTGATCACGCCTAAAGCCGAGAACCAACAGTCGCCTCGAGCGCGTCTAAAATCGACGCGGGTTGGCGAAGGCGTCGGTAGTTGGCCGCAGGCGCAGTGGGTGGAGACGGGCGTTTGTAGGCAGCGGGTACGGTTAGCGGCGACTCTCGATTGTTGACAACGGTTATGGCATGATCGGTTACCGGCGGGTTTGGGTTGTCGGGGGCAGGGTGACAAGCGAGTAGTGAGTGGGGCGTCAAATGGGTTTGGGTGATCGGCGGCGATCGAATGACAAGGGTGGTGGCCGCAGTCGGAGGAGGCGTTCAGTGGCGGTGGCGGTAAGAGGTGGCGGTCGGCAAAGGTCGGCGGTCGCAAAAGCGGGAGCCGTTGGAATTTGAAATACTTTTACATTTGAAGAATTTTGAAATCCTTCATTTAAAGGAATTTGAGAGAATTAATTGCAATTTTAATTTCAATTCATTTCGCGACCAAAGACTTTAAGAATGGAATTCAAATTTCAATTCTAACGAATTCCTATCAATCAAACACAATAGCCCATGAAATTCAAATTCTAATTTCATTAAATTCCATCAAATGCATGCATAACAAACACCCTTAGGATTGGAAACTCAATGATCCACCACTTCGGTAGATGAAACTATATATACAATAATGCATACAATGGAAAAATGTAAATGAATAGACACAAATTAGATCATCAAGATACATTGATATCCCCTGACAAACGTCAAGTGACACAATGGCGTTTCTACGCTAAGCATGTTTCAAAGGAACTCAAACTGTAGACGAGGTAGACTCATCATTAAAATATCAGCTATCTAAAGCATGGTTGGGACAAACATGGTGTGAAGCTTTCCTGATGTCACTAACTCACGAACAAAAGGTAGCCTAACTTTATGCTTGGCCCGTTCGTAAGAGACTAGATTTTGAGTGAGAAACAGAACACTGTGATTGTCACACTATATAGTCGGACGATCCGGAGGCAGGGCATGCAGTTCTCTAAGAAGATGAGTTATCCAAATAATTTCAGCGCATGCAGTTCTCATATGGTGGTGGAAGCACCTTCCTTGTAGGAGAGCGGGTTCCATCACGCATTCCCCAATGATGGTTGGTTAAAGGTATCTTTGTAACAAGTTGTGTACGTTTTAAATATCCTCATACACAAAATCTTTACTGTCATAACTTTAAATGAGTATTTAGACTAGACTCACCATGCATTTGTTGGGAAGTTATAGTGTTCATGTTGCCATTATAATATACATATCCGCAAGTCACAAGTTTGAACCACATAACCATCAGACTCACGTTAGTCACTTTTTTTTTCCTGAAACAGTAAAGGGGCTTGTTTACACCAGCCTCATCTCATAATCTAACCTATTACATATACAACTGCCCCTAGAAAAACAAACAACCTAGGGTTGGGTACCCCTGGCTATGCACAAACTGGTTAAACCATTTAAGTTGACCTACGACGCTTTCGTTCAGCACTAAGCATAGTGGCGAAACGCGCTAAAGCATCAGCATTTGTACCTTCCCCCTCAGCCGCTTGAGACTTGCCCGTCTCCAAGTCCAATCTCGACACTGGCTTCGTCAACAATCTCCTGCCAAGTTCCTCCAACGCCCTCATGTTCTCAATTGATGGAATATCCATTGCAGTTGCTTCGCCTGTCAAGTTATCTTCCTGCCACCAAAACTCCTTGTTAGTAAACATGTAAGCAATACAACATCATATAGCTGCAAGCAGGGGTGAAAATTCCTAACACAACCTCAAATATTATTAAAGTTTTAGGCTGTCATATCTAGTCAGCATAAACATTTCATGTTCTAGTTGATCTTTTTGACCCATTTAGTTAAACTAGTTGACCCACCAGCCCAAAAGTCCTCAAATTGATATTCTGATAGTCTGATACGATTAACACCCTTAGTTGACCTGATAGTCTGACACGGTTAATACCCTTAGTTGTAAGTGTGACTTTTACATTTTCTTAAAACATGTAGATGATAATGACTAATGTTGATGGTTCTTTAGTAACAACGAGATTAGAGTTACCTGAATACGCAAATAGTTCTTTTCAGTTTGTGACGCTCGAAAGAGAGTTGACACATGGATGTCGACCATATCTGACATGGCATCACTATATATGTGGAGGATTGGTGCAGTGCCATTGGTAAAGATCCAACTGAGCAAACCCCATCTTGCAGCCTTTTGTGCAGTGTATAGGTCATTGCACATCTGCATACCTGTGCCGAGTGATAACACAAGCATTCGTTTGGCATCGAAAGCTTCTGGACCGGAGAACCTGTATTTCCCCATTAATGCTTCTTTGGTTATATGTGTGATAGCCATTTGTGTCTGCCATTAACATTTAAACAAGAATTCATTTGTGCTCAAGTTCAATGTGGTTTGACTTTTTAAGTCAAAAGCCATCAAGTTATTATTTTAGATTGATTAGATTCAATGTATATGACTCTGCAGAAACTGCAAACAAATTTGAAATTGTTGAAATGGGTTTGTAGTACAAGATGCTAATATAGTTTTTACAATAGCTTAAATGTCAAAGGGCACTATTGTCATTTTACAGATTTTCACAAAATATGATATACGTAAAGGTAAACTCATGGGACCTCGTCAAACCCTGCTAACGAATGGGATTAGGTAGAACACGGGTTATTTTTGGCGGGTTGTCTTTAAGGGGCTTAAAGATGGAAAATCAAATGAAAGCTTAATCTAAACTGATTAAAGGAACTCAAGTGTTTATCACTATGTCATTCCTTGAAGGTTGATTTATGGTATTCTAAAAGTAAACTATAAACTAAAAAGAATTAAGTTGGTATTGTGGAGATGTAATTACCGGGTTGTTTGCAGCGACTCCACCATCGATTAGATCAAAAGTGTGCTTGGTTCCATCGACATCTCTCGTCTCGAAATAGTAGGGTGGGAAAAATGTTGGAGCTGCGGCGGTACTAATACATACATCTGCAAGAAAAGCATTTTTCCATGCAACCTCTTTTGCCTAAACAAATAAAAAATGCTAGTTTTAAGTGGAAACCTGTGAGAACAACACTTAAAAATATAAAACATGAGCTTGATTACTTGAGATGACGAGAAGATAATAGGTTGAAGTTGTCTGATGTCGAAAGCAGGTATGACAACATCTGTCAACGTTTGTTTGATAGTGAGGTTTCGTAATAACATCTTTGCTAAGGCTCGGATATATTTCCCATCATACTTTGGTCCAGTGACCTCGCCAAATGCAGTTGCAACCGAATTCATGAATTTGGTCCGACTACAAGATGAAAACACTCTAGTTATCTAACAACATTTTGGTCTAAATGCTAAGTGATGGTACCCATGTATGCTTCAAGTTCATATACAAATTTGAGCTCAAAAGTTAACACCAGTGGAATTGATTCGACAAAACCTCAACTCATATTCTAATGAAACCTTTCATGGGTTTGAGTTGAGAGAGCTTTATTAAATAATGTTCTGGTAGCTTGGTTCAAATTATCAGAACATTCAAATCAAGCTTCTTTTCTCAACTTAAAGTTCAAGTTCAGCATAACATTATTATAGAACTCGACATATTTACAACCAGGCTTAACCAGTTCATGTTTCATTTACACAACTTATGCCATTTGATTTGTTAGAATGATGTTTTTATGTATAACCAATTTTTAGTTACACAATGTCATAAGGTATATGAAATTGATAATATCTTGTATGTAAAATAAAAATTAAGGGTGATTGGATGTGACGTTTTAAAACTAATTACACGATATCAAGCATGCGTATCAAATAACTTGTGTAATCATGTCGTATCAGATGGTGTTTGGATGTGTATTTCCCTCTAATGTTATAGTATATATTTTAATAGATAATAAAGTGTTGAAAATTTTGACCATTTAAACAACCAATAAGGATAATAAAGTATTGAAAATTTTGACCATTTAAACAAACAATAGCTAAATTGAATAGAAAATAATTTAATATATGGCAACTCTTTTTTTTCAATTTTAATATATTTAATAACTAATTAGTTTTATAACGTACATCCAAACACTCACTTTAACATAATTACAAGTCTTTGAAGGAGAATACCCTATTTCGCACGCTTCTTGTTCATGAGGAAACATTTCATTAATTTCTTTCTCAAAATGCTCTTTTCTGTATTTGATTTGAAAAAAAAAATATTAAAACTACATGTATTTGATCAAAATCTCATCGACACCGAAAATATATCAAATTTTACCCTATTTTGGGGAAGATCCGAGGCGCATGTTCAAAGTAGAATCCGCTAATGTCTTTTGCAGCATAGAGCGGTCGGTTTTGGTCATTAGGAGCCGCAAGCATTGTTGTCATCAACCCTCCCGTGCTTGTTCCGGCTATCACATCAAAATAATCCGCAATTCGTGCATTCGGTCCATCTATTTCCTATCCGAATAGGCCTCAAAGTTCAATAATAAGTGACATCATGAAAAATGCATGTGTTAATAAAAATACTAGCAGTACCTGAAGTTTGGATTCAAGAAATGCAAGCAAGGTGCCGGGAATTATGCCACGAACGCCACCACCATCGATGCTAAGAACAGTGACGAAATTTGCCTCACCTACATTGGTCGGTTTAGGTCTTGTCTTATCTGCTATGAGAGGCTGGATGGCTGCAATCGCGATTGCAAGCGATACTATTACAAGATTTATGTTATTCATTGATTGAATCAATAAACAAATGCATGAATAAGACAATTGATTAGAGAAATTGGAATATCAATATAAGATGAACGAAATCAACAAAATTTTGTCTTTGTTGACTTTTGTTAGACATTATGAAAAGTCATTGTTCTACCATTGTGGAATTAAGGGGTCATTTGGATTCACTTTTTTGGGCATTATTTTAAATGATCAAAAGAATTTTTAAAGCTATACAATTGAGAAAAATTAGGAGCACCATAGACCTCAATCTAGAGAGATTTATAGTGTCCTGTTATATATTTCCATTAATATATTATTATACATGTTTAATATAATTGTGATAAACAAACTAAAATTGAAATCTACTTTGTGATGATGTTTTTTTATATTCAAACTATGTTAGAGCCCATGTATTACACGGGTGGAATAAATAAAATATATCAAAATTATTAGTTTTATAATATTTTATTTTCTAGATGTTATTAGCTATGGTGAAATAAAAATATAATAAGTATCTAAAAGTTATAACAGATTATAAAATTAGAAATTATTACTCTATATTTAAAGATAAAATATGTCTAAAATCATATAATTTAATATGTATTAAAAAATATTAAAATAATTATATTTATATTTTAGATGTTTAATAATTTAGTTTACTTGTTTATAATAATTATCATTTAATATGAGAGAGATAATAAACACAAATATAAATATATTTGTTTTAAAATATTTTTGTAAATAAGAAAAGTCAATTTGATTGTTTTTAAAATTTTGGTATTTACTTATTATGAGAGAGAGACGGAAAAATAATTTTTTTAATATGCTACAATGATGACACGTGTACTTTGATATGTTAGAATGATGACACGCGTATTAGAAAAAGCTTTTTTTATTATATGTTATAGATTATAGATGTATTGCAAACATTATCAACTTAATCGTGTAAGATGGTCTTAGCCAAAATAAATTAATAAAAGATGTTTTCAAACAAATGTTACATGATGTTTTTAGTAAAAGTAAAAACAGATACATAAGATATATAATTTCTTTAAAAGACACCAATTCTGAATTTTTAGGCTTGAGTTGGAATGTACCAACAAGAATTCTAGAAGTAAGGGGCTGTTTGACAACATCTGATTAAATAAATGCTGAACCGGTAAGAATTCTGAATCGGTAAGAGATCTGAACCAGTAAAAGGTCTAAATCAATAAGTGTGTTTTGTTGTATATATATAAGGTTTTAATACAAACAACATATTATTTTGAGTTATACTTGACAGTTCATTATGAAAGAAACATCGTCAATACAAAAACGAGAAACATGAGTTTAGTTTTAAGCATATCAATTTTCCAAACAATATCAACTTGGTGCATAAAAAAAGAAAGACTGTGGCGTTCATAGACAGTTCAACCAACTGTTTAAACAATTGTTAAACTGCCGATACCAAACCGTCAACCAAGTTGGTAAACACCCCTAGGCAGGGGAAGAAGTGGAAATTGCACGGTCTTCTCTTCTTTGTTAAAACTTAAAACCCACAGTCCCTCAAACCTGAACAACAAATCGAATCACAGATTCGATATTCCGACGGAAAACATCGCATCTCCGACAAGAATCCGTCGGTTTCTATGCAATTCAACAGCCGGAAATCCGATCGTTCCAATGACATTCGTCGTAACGATCATCATCTTCATCCTCCTGCTATTCATGTTCAACGCCATCGCCGTAGCCTTTCGGATCAACTGTTTGACCGTACGCCGGAGGTGAGACCTACTACCAATTCGAAGAAGAAATGGAGTTTTACCGATTGCTTCCATTTAACATATTCAGATCTAGAAAACTGTAAATCAACGGATACGGTTACAGATCCTAGGGCATCCGATTCAACTGTCGGAGAATCGCGTGGTGGAAATAGCGCCACGTCGTCGTCGTCGTCGTGATTCTCCGCCATCATCTCCACTAGTCGTAACCGTCACAGGAGGAAGCACACGCTTTGCACCGGTGAATCCGCAACCACCGTCGTTGTAACCGTCGACAGGCCGATGGTGTTCTGGGTCAGATAGAGGACCATATCTGACCTAATAAGAGGGGAATAAGAGCATCTTTTTCAATAAGTTGAATGCAACCAAACAATCAGGTCTGACCGAGTCAGACTTATGCATATGACCAGAGTCATTAACACCTAAACAAACAGCCCCTAACATGTTAAAAAACAATTAGACAAAAATAAACTTTGCAAGCTTTTAAAAACTTCTTGCTAAAAATAACAAAGTTATGCAGTTTCCAACCACGAATTGTTTGTTATTAAACAAATAGCCTAAATGCTTCATATTTCTAAACCGGAGTTTTGTGTCGCACTAGTCATTTACTAAACCAAATTTATATAATGTGATCGGAATTAAGTGATAGTTCAATGCGATGTAGCATATTTGATCAAATATTACCACTGATGAGAGAAATATATATATATAATATTTTTTAAAAAATTACCTCGACTATTATTTGTGTTGCAACTTTAAACATTTGCTTAAACATAACATGGGTCAAAACTTTACTTAAAAAAATCACGTACTATCTTGGATTTACACAAAGTGACTTATATTTTTGTTAAATAGACTTTTAAAAATATTAACAAGTATGTTTGATGCTTATCTAACAAAATATGATACACCATCAACCATAGATGAGTCAACGAGAAGTTCGACATCATCAAGCTCTAGTAGTGGTTGTAATCTAAATATCAACGTGATACCACCCAAAGTAATGAAATTCGAAGATATAGTTGACCAGACTTTTTATCCACTAAGACCACTAAAGACTTTGAAAATTTACTTAAAAAGATCAATTGAATGCAGCGAAACACATACAAGACTAATCATTAGTTAACGGCAAAAAATATTATAGACGGCGAGATATATGACGAAGTAAACCAAGGATTAACGGCCCTACTTACCAATGAGAAAGCTGCTTACGACAAATACCTATGTAACAACTCGGATTCCGACGACGACTTATAATAATTTAGTTGATAACAAAAAGAAAAAAGTTGACTTTATTTCGTTCAATATGCATTTTATGTAATTTTTGATATTATAAACCTTTAAAAATTCAATAAAATGTGAACTTTAGGTTATTAAATTTGTATTGTATCTTATGTATTTTATTAAAAAATTATCTTTGTCAAAAACATCTTTAGGTATTAATTTGAAACTGAACCGGTTCAAACTTTATTCAAACCAGTTTGAATAGGGCTCTGTTCAACCTCCCCAAACTGGTTTAAAACCAAATTGGTTTCTCCTCGATCTAGTACTTAACTTCAGTTGACGTATCAAAGGGGACCAAAGGTTTGTGACCCGAACCGGTTCTAAAAATATAAACCAGTTTCTCCACCTCTAATTATTTCTATCCAACTTGGGTTGTTGATCCCTTTTGAAAAGTTCATTGGATCTTTTACATGCAAATATTCATAATTCACATTATTATTCCAATCACCTCCTCAAACTCTATGAACTCACCACTTCCCTCCTTCCCCTCTTTAACTTCTAATCTAATTTAATCAATAAACAATCCCTAAATCATCACCAATTCTCCATTGCACAAATCAATGGACCCTAATCTCATCATCATTTCACTTGTCATGACGACTTTAGCCACCTGCACCTCCACCGCCGGTGCACCCAAAACCACCGTCGTCACAATCCTCAGCATCGACGGTGGCGGCGTCCGCGGCATCATTCCGGCCACCGTACTCTCATTTCTCGAGTTCAAGCTTCAGGTAGCTAGCTTACCTATCTGGGCAGTTTCATATATCCCCCTCTAAACTTGTAAACTTACATATTTTTTCGTATGTATCATGATTGAAGAACGTTGTCTATTATGCATTTGATAACTAGTGTTTTGAGGACATATATAATTTTATAAGTTTATAAAGGGATATATGTAATTCTCTTTTTGACGTCGGTTTTGTTTACTCTGGCAGGAGATTGATGGACCGGGGGCTCGGATTTCGGATTATTTTGATGTGATCGCGGGCACGAGCACCGGAGGGTTGATGACGACGATGCTGGCTGTTGGTGGTGACGATAATCGGCCGTTGTACACTGCCAATGATGTTAAGGAGTTCTACTTTTATCATGCTCCGAAGATCTTTCCTCAAGTAAGGTAAAGTTCTTATGATCTTATGATCTGTGAATGATTGCTTATTGGATTGATAGATTGATAGGTTGGAAGTAGATGAAGTTATTGTAGGTGTGGACTTATTTGTGTGTTTCTTCATGAATCATGAATGACTAGTTGATTTAGTGTCTTTAATAACTTTTACGGATGAGCTTGAGGTTCTGTTCGTTTCGAGCTTTATGTTTAAAGCTTGAGATCAAGTCATGAATATATAATTGAGTTTATAATCATATAAACTTGCGTATAGTCGAACTTGCGTGTACGAGTTTGTATATTAAACGAGCTTCGATTTAAACTCTAATCATATAAACTTGGAACTTTGGAGGAGCCAATATGTTAAAAACTCAAATAAGTTCAAACTCTCACACGCTAGACTTTCTTATTTTAGCAATGTTCATTGATTAATATTATTCTTTGTATTATTATTATTTTATACTTTAAAAGGACTAAAATCCCATGATGGGTGTGATAAATTAATATACAATTAGTAATTTTTGATTTTTTGTAGGGTTGAATATGACTAGTAGTATCATGTTTTAATATTATATATTAAACTTAGGTATTTTTTACTCGTAAATGATCGTTCAAGTTATTTTGTTTTTATAATAGTTTTAAATAACTGGTAAATAAAAACGATATAAATAAAATACTTATAAAGCTAATTATTACTAGTAGATGTTTTTTATAACCATATTTTAACTCAAAAGTGGTTAATGATCATTCAAGTTATTTTGTTGTTATAATAGTTTTAAAAAACTGGTAAATAAAAACGATATAAATAAAATACTTATAAAGCTAATTAGTTACTAGTAGATATGAAATTATAAGTATTAAAAGAATATAATGATAATAATAATAACAAACTCTTAGTCTCTTATACCTGTTCTATTTAATTTACACAATTTTCATTAAATATTAGAAATTTCCTAATACAAACTGATAGAACCAGCTCCCTGATAGACGTCTCTCGATTTCAAAATGTATCGAAGCACCGGGAATATAAAAGATTTTCCGACGATATAACTTAAATTTTCAGTAATCTTAAGATTGAAATAAGTTAAAAAAGATTTATTGAGGTTGTGTGGTAAAAATTCTTACCTCTTAAAGAGAAGACCACAGATTAAATATTAACCTGAGATAGATTAGAAATTAATATAATTTATAAGTATAAACAGAAAACTGTTTTATTAAAAAGAATGATTTTATTAAAGAAGTAATAGAATTGATCATTAGTTATAGGCGGTGATTAAAAAACTTGTTCACTAGTCAAAATAACTATTTGGTCAATATAATCTACATGTACACATCATATGAGTTATATGATCCAGTGTTATAGGAGGTTGCACAACGTGTTATGCCTACATATTATATATGTCGTATGAGATGTTATACGAACACATCATAATGTTATATTGTTCGTATGATTTACTAAAGTTGACAGATGTGTTATGACACATCCCTGATAAACCAATACGACTCGTATAACCTTTCAAACTACTGCTATGATATTCAGAATTTGTTCGTATAGTAGTACCATTAATATTAATAAATTAAATAAAAAGACAATATTATAATTTATAATATTATTTAAAGTTTTAGTTAACTGTATGCACTATAATATATATTAACTGAATTTAGATTTTAGAGGAATTGTATTTTAC
The DNA here is from genome assembly GCA_018326465.1 of Flaveria floridana. NCBI lineage: Eukaryota > Viridiplantae > Streptophyta > Magnoliopsida > Asterales > Asteraceae > Flaveria > Flaveria floridana. Next base: position 4,582 of record BJCO01464771.1, on the reverse strand, counting down.
TCATGCACGTGAATCTCAATTGTCGCCTTGCTTACATTATTTGAGTGGAGCCGTACGCACACTCCAGCTTTTGCAATCACGGAGTCTGCATAAGTCGAATTTAATTAATAGCTATCCTATTTTTATACTTGTAACAATAATGGAATAAACTTATATAAAATTAAACAATTTACTTTTGTAACATATATAAAATTAACCCAAATTGTGTTTTACAACATAGGAGAGGCTATTGATCAGATTATTAATTTTGTGATGGTTGTTTTATATATTATTTATGGTTTGAACTAAAAGTTGATGAACTTGTAACTTTGATTGTGATATTAGCCGCATCGAGTTCATAAACAAAGTAGCAAATTTCTTTGGGGAGGTCATTGGACCAAAGTACGACGGCAACTATCTCCGGTCAATAGCCAGGACGGTATTGAGAAACCAAACTCTCAAACAGACTTTAACTGATGTTATCATACCAACTTTCGACATCAAACGCCTTCAGCCAGTGATCTTCACGACCGATGATGTAAACTTTGATTGGTCTTTTCCATCTATACATATCAAGATTTCATGGACGGCTCACTTAAGAAAAATTTTAAACACGAGCCTAGAATTTAATTTAAAAATCAAAACAAAACAAAACTATATTGAAAATCTAGTCCAATAGTCATTTTCTTTTGCATTAGGCATAAAAAATGTTCTGGTGTTCAATTTTCACTAACTCGCTCATTAGTCATGTCAACTCGAAATCATAAATAAATTGTGCGAAAAGGAAAAGAATTTAACTAGAATACTAGATGCTTTAGTTGAATAAGAAAGTTGGCCCCATAACTTAACTTCATCTTGGACCTCGAAAACGGTTGAGCCGATCATGCAAGATTCTTATATATACGCAATCTGTTTGTTAGTGGAAGCTAACGAACATATTGTAATATTTGAATCACTGTACGTGAAAATCTTACTAAATGTTTTGTTGATTCGTTTAGGCAAAAGAGTTTGTTTGGAAAGACGCTCTTTTATCGGATGTAGCAATAGGCACTTCGGCAGCTCCGACATATTTCTCACCTCATTATTTTGAGACAAAAGACGCCGATGGAACTAAGAGAAGATTCGATCTAGTTGATGGTGGTGTTGCAGCAAACAACCCTGTAAGTCAGTAACGCTAACTATTCGTTAGCGGATGAGGCATCAAACGAAGTTTTAATTTCAGATCATTTTATAAAAGAAATTAGGGTAACAGCCATCATTCAATAAGATCTGCCATCACATTTTGGCAAATAAGCGACGTCATTGTTGGCTTTAATTAGAAATCTCTTATTTAACTCTTATTTATGACAAAATAATACTAAAAAAAGGTTAGTTAATTGTTACAAACTATTAGTTTAAAAAAAAATTCGAAACACCCCTCAATTCATAAAACAATTTCGTATCCTTTCTATTTGTTTGGTTAAAATAGCATTAAAGTTGCATAAAAATCGTACTTGTGAAGTATTTCCTAAAGTCAAAATTAGACCTGTTGAAACCAAAAGTCAAAAGTAATTGAAGTATGATGAATGGTTCTCTAAATGGCTACTACAGACACAAGTCGCAATAACACACGTAATGAAGGAAGTATTGATCGGAAAACACAAGTTTTCTGATATAGAATCCCTCGACGGCCGAAAAATGCTTGTACTTTCACTCGGCACGGGTATGCCCAAACGCTCAGAGAAATATAATGCGAGGAAAGCTTCCCGATGGGGCTTGCTCAATTGGGTCTTCGACAATGGGTCCTCCCCGATATTCGATATCTACAGCGATGCAAGCTCGGATATGGTTGATATTCATGTCACCACACTCTTCCGTTCCCTCAATGCAGAAAAGAATTATCTACGCATTCAGGTAACTTAAACTAAACAAACAAACATACCTAGCAGATCAGGGGAAAGAAAAAAATAGGATAATGACATTTTTTTCTCAACTCAAGGTAATTTAAAATAAACATGCAATGCACTTAACATGTGATTGATACAGGCTATTACTTGACACTTGCAGGAAGACAATTTGGTTGGGGACACATCATCGGTGGATATTGCCACTGACGAGAACATGAAGGCGCTCGAGGATGTAGGAATAAAGTTGTTGAACGATAAGGTGTCGAGGGTGGATTTAGAGACAGGCTTATTTCAAGAAGCGGCAGGAGAAGGCACAAATTCGGAAGCTTTGACTCGTTTCGCTCACTTGCTTTCACAGGAGCGAAAACGTCGCCAAAGTAAGTAATTGGTTTGTTTGTTTGTTTCTATAACATAGTGTTGAAATGTTATAAGATCGTTTCAAGCTCATAGGAGGAAATGGTGTTATGTTTGTGTTTTTGTAGTGGTGATCGATGAATTTATTCATAATTAGATAATATGTAAGTTATTCAGTTTTATGAGTTCAAGTTAAAGTTATGTATAAGTGTGTTTGGATATATAAACATTATGGATTTATTTTATATATGTTGAACATATGATAAATATAAGGAAGTGGGTCTTGGTAGTTGAAACAACTAGTAAAGTTATTGTTGTGTGATCTTCAGATAATTGATTTATTGCAGCACAAAGTGTAAGGTGATGATGACTACATTAGATCTATGAAACGCTCAGATCGTTACCAGGCCGTTTGCATAGCGAGAACAAAGTCACACAATAACTACATTATTTATTTGATAGATCTGGGGTTGCCAATGGTTTGAATTTGTGTGAATTTGGATTATTGAATATGAGATTTCAAGCACGCTTGTTAGCTTAAGGGACTTAGGCCCTGTTTGGTTGCACTGACCCACCCCCTGACCGTCGGCTCGCTGACTCGGTCAACCGGTCAACGTGCACTGACCCACCCACTAACCCGGTCCAAAGCATCTGACCCACCCTTTCTTTGCTTCTGACCCGGTCTGGATTTTTGATACTTCTGACCGGTTCTGTCAGAGCTAAACAATCAGACAGCCCCTAAATTGAATAAACAGAAAGTAAAGAGTTATATATAATGTAAATGGTTGACTGAGTCATACATACTCATACATTAGTTTGTTAATTAACGGTCAATCAAAAGTTACGTTGTGTGTGCTTCAATTCGGTTGAAAGCCCCAACTAAACTAAACCTTTTAGTTCTAGGATTTCTTTCCAGATTTATTATTCGGCCATTTATTTTATATATAGGTTGAGTGAGAATTTTTAACTTTGGTTTTCTACACAAATCTCATAGTACATTAGTCGTTAAAAAAAAGCTATGTAATCATATATGGATATGTTCCGGTAAAAATAGAACTCATATCTCAAATTAATAAATTGAAATTGTAAAAGAATCTTAAAAATGTGGGCTATAATATTGATCAAGAAAGATCTTCTATTCTGATTATAAGATCGTGATTAGAACTGGATGACTAGAATTCTATTCATATAAAGAAAAACTAAAGAAATTTATCTTTTTCTATTGCAATTTTATTTAGTTTTCTTTTTTTTCTTTAGTTACATATTCTCCATTTCTCCTTTCTAGAGTGAGGACCTTAACTTTACAAAATCAAGACTTGGAATATGATTCTTAACTACCAACCTAAATACTATGTATGTTTGAAATAACCGTGTATTTAAATAAACCTTCTTAGATTTTAGTTCTTCATACACATTAGCCCTTATTAAGTTATTATACTTTTTTGGTATATGACCAAGTATAAATCAATTATCATTACGACATAAGATGAAATTCATGTTGCTTTGACTGGTAGATTTTTTTAGAACGAAAACTTTACACGACTATATATTTTTACTTCTAATTACGTTAGGGTTGTCCAAATTGTTCGTTCGATTTACCGCTCGGTTGTACATGAGATCGGCTTAGTTCGGTTTGTTTTTTAATTTAATATTTATATATATAATTATATATATGCACACAAATATATAAATATACAATTATATTTATAGTTTTATACATACAACTCTATTGTATTTGGTCCACTATATACAATTATACAATTTATATCTATACATACTAGACAATCAAACTAATAAACATTTAATATTAAATCTAAAAATTAAACCCTAACCGCTAAGCAGTAGTCTTTAATCTGGATTGTTATTTATAAACATGATTATACTATGAAATATGATTGTTTTTTAAAGCATAAAAACTTGAAATCCAACATATTAATTGTCTCTCTTTTTAAATTTAAATCATGTGACACACTAGACTGTATGACCAACAATATTGTGGACTCTCAAGATTGTTTTTCACCGCTCGCTTGAAAAGTTAATGCTCGAAAAATACTCCTTGATTTTTGTCATACCCCAACCTTGACGGCGGAAACGTCGAAGTGTGAGGGTTAAGATTGTTCACAACCACATAACGTTATCTTATAATTTAAAATGCCATTAATCAATTGTTTCAAACACCACATACATCAAAGTCTCAAAATAAATCAAATGAAAACAGGAAATCCAATTTGTTCTTATTAAGCCTAGGTCCATATTCTAGGTTTAAGTATTTCTTCAATCATCGCTAAGCTTACACATTACCTGAAACATGTTGAAAATAAAGTCAACTAACGAGTTGGTGAGTTCTCATGGTTTTAAATACA
>BJCO01464770.1:0-15135 GCA_018326465.1 Flaveria floridana | reverse complement strand
GTGCGAGCCCGTTTTTTGAATTCGGTTTTACTTTTTGATCTAGCACACTAATTTGTAGTTCAACACCCCGTTTTTACTCAAAAAAGTACTAATTTGTAGTTCAACACCCCGTTTTTACTCAAAAAAGTAAAAAAAAAAATCCAAGACCGGTCCGGTTCCCCGGTCCGACCACCGACTCGGGTAGAACCGGCCGGTTCGACCCCCACAAAACGAATCATACACGACCGGACCGGCCACCAAGCCGATCCCCGGACCGGCCGGTCTGATCCGGCCGTGAAAACACTGATGTTTATGTATTGTGCTACCAAGCCTATATAAGTATATAACTTAACCAAAGCATCTTGAAAAAGGTTGTGAAATTGAGAATAGAGAATTCGTAAACACTATAAGAAGGGTCAACGTTTATGAATTTGTTTTTTGTATGATTGTGAGATGACTTTGATTAACCACACTTGAATCTATCCGCTACTTGACCCATGAAGACATTGGTTGTTGATGACACTATTGAAAAAGTTTCAACTTTTTTGTATGATGTTATGTGTATAGGTCTGTAGAGGATAGTGGAGAACTATATTATGTTTGTGTGTGGGTATACATGAAAATATGCAATGCTATAAGCCAACATCCATGATCATCAATTGATTTAGCTTCTGAACATGTTAGTTATAAGTTTGTCACCATTAGAGAGTGTAGAGTATGCCCATCTATATCATGCCATTCAGGTTTTCATGCACAGTTGTTGAATAGAATGTTTTGAAATGAAACTAAGTAGCATTAAAGTTTGAGTACAGATATACCCATAAACATATACACACACACGCATGTACACGTACATGTACATATACACAGACATGCATATTACATGCATGCAGCCATACATACATATACATATAGATTCATCTGCATGTATAACTTGTCTGAGTTATTTTTACTTCTAGGGCATGAAACGATATTTGGGGATGGTTCGGCCTGCATTGACAGGATCTATGACACAAAGTTATGTTGATGCCATCTTGAGACCTGAGGTAGTGCACTATCTTATTTTAATATGCTCTTGTGTTTATGATTAGTCACATGTACATTTTTTTTTGACATTCTGTCATAATTAATATAACACTCCCATCCACTTTCTATTTAATGTTCATTTTGGACACTCTTATCTAATAATAGTGAGAAGTGAAAGAGCTTTCAGTTGAAGTTCGTGAAGAACTTTGTTATGAAGGCTTATGTTCTCAATCCTTTGAGGGTGGTGGAATGGGCTGGCTGGTGGGTTGGGTAATTGGTCACAAAAGGGGTAAATTTTTAGCATGACTCAGGTTGGGTTGTCTGGAAACGTATTTTGTCCAATTTTCTGTTTTAAATGCTTATTGAGAAGTAAGAGTGAAACACTTATATTATCCCAATAATAATTTAATTCTTTATATGATTTAAGAGGTTTATGCATTAAAAAACTTATATTATCCCAATAATAATCTTTCAACCTGTTTATCCAGTTTCCTTTTAAGCTAAATTTATATTTTACCTGTTCGACCTGTTAGTTAAATAGCATATGCTTTTGTTATTTCCTATTGGATATCTTATAATATGTCACTTGCGGTAAAGTGCCCCTATCCGTTTTGCATAATGACGTCTTATGGTGTTGTTGTAGCAACCAACTGTCGGAAGAAATCCTAAATCATCACGTCAAATCCATCAAGGTAATTTTTTGTTCCAACCCAGAGTGTCTTTTTCACATTTTTAACTATCTTGAATAAATTATTCTTTTTTACTTCACTAACGTTTAAATTGAATGATTCTAGGTGTTCCCATTTCTTTGATGCCTATAAGGTTGGTATAATCTCATACCCTTTCTCTCTCTCTCTCTGCTCTGTGTGTTTATATGCTCTCTTCAAACTGTCCCATAATTACACATACATAGATGCATACAAAGATACATATAAAGGTATACATACATACATGCACACATACGTGCACACATGCACATAGGTACCTAGAAAAATAATTTGAAATGAAAAAAAGTAAAACAAATTACATCAAGTTACATTACATCTTTTTTTGGGTTGCAACATATTTAGATGACTATTAGTTTATTACTTATGAATCATAATTTGAAGGATCTATTCATTATTTTGTACAATCTATTGCAACATTTGCATTAAAACTCATTAGTTTACCATCTCAAATGAGGTACTGTATCATTAATTTACATTGGCAAATCAAGTTAACAAGATAGAAAGATAAAATATGACATAAGCATACCCCTAAATAAAGATAATATAACCTTTTTCTACCAAAACTTTTCCATGTTACAGGAATGTTGTATCATCACTTAAAACAGATTTTCCAACCAAGATGCAGAGTCGATCTTTTTCATCGGATAGTGGTATGCGTTTCTTATATCTATTATTTCATTATCTTATAGATGCTCATTATTAGAGTTGGCAATTTCAATGCATTTGATTATGAATGGGTTGGTTTGGGTTATGTTTCCCTCTATGGATTAAGTAGGCCAAATAAAAGAAGTTACTAAGTGAAGGAAATGGACTGGAAATGACAAAATTCACCAAACTATTTTTTAATGCATACAACCTCTTATACCGCTTTAAGCAAAAAATTAGATTCATATTGTAATATTATAGTGGTATATAATAGTCTCTGTGATTATAGCTAACACACTAATCCAAAAAAGTGAACAAAATGTGTATTGGCCAACCGACCCCATACATAAATTACCCATTATCCAACCCCTATGACCAAACTATTTTTTAATGCATACAACCTCTTATGCCGCTTTAAGCAAAATTTAGATTCATATTGTAATGTTGTAATGGTATATAATAGTCTCTGTAATTATAGCTAACGCACTAATCTAAAGAAGTGAACAAAAAGTGTATTGGCCAACCGAACCCATACATAAATTTCCCATTATCCAACCCATATGACCTGTTCACATTATGGTTTCTTCTCACTTTGATACCGTATTATGATTTGAAGGTGATTTGGTTGATGCTGTTGTCCCTTTTATGGGCGAATCCATTAGTGATGGCACTCTGGCAGCCTTTCTAAAGAGTATGTTTAATTGCTGATTTCTTTTACTTTTTCACTGGCATTATCAGTTTTTTTGACACTTCATTGACTTGTAATAGAACCTGGTGACCGTGTTGAGGTTGATGAGCCAATTGCCCAAATTGAAACTGATAAGGTACTAATTGGTATCTACAGCATTAGTAGATATTACTTTTAGACCTAAACAATATTCTTAATGTTGTAGGTGACAATTGATGTTGCTAGTCCTGAAGCTGGTGTTATCCAAGAGGTAAACTGTAACCTTAGGACATGATACGGAAAAATGGGCACGTTGGGTGGGTTGGTGATGTGCCAAAGTGGAAATTTGGTATGGGTCGGAAGTGGATACAGTCAGATTAGGTTAGGTTGTCCAAACAAACTTTTCTTCTAATTTTCTTATATATTTCTTTAATGATTAATTTGTCTGTTTAAATGTTCAAATAGTTATTAATACAATAAAAATCTGAACTTTTGAACAAGGCGATTTAGTAGAGCTTGTATGCATTTTAAATTCAGTCTGGGTGGCATTCGATCCATTTGACCAGCTTCTTTTGTAGCTATTATTATATTGTTTTTCCATTTGATCTCTTAGAGATAAATCAACCTGAATTGACCCATTCGTAAGTTAATGAGCCGACCTATAAATTTTTTATGAGATCGATAGAATATCACATATTTAACACTTCCTCATTTACGATTTTCCTTCTTCTTTTTCTATCAGTTTGTAGCAAAGGAAGGTGATACTGTGGAGCCAGGAACAAAGGTTGCAATTATATCAAAATCAGGTGAAGGTGTGACAACTCATGTGGAGCCATCTGAGCCGCCTGCTCAGGATGCAGCTGCAAAAGTTGAGAAACCATCACCACCACCACCAACACCACAGCCTACACCTGAAATCCAACCACCAAAAGCAGCATCTACACAACCGTCTCCTAAACCTTCTGCCACAGAACCTCAATTGCCTCCAAAGGATAGAGAAAGAAGGGTAAGCATCTCATTTATGTTCTTTTCTCTGTGCTTGAAATTTCTCTATGTTTTTACATTTGAAATGGTCAAAACATGATCACACTGATACCAGGAGCACAGTGTGGTTTAAGAAACTTGTTTATTAGCAATCGAGTCGAATGCTTTTGGTTCATGCATTTATGTACTGTTTATTTAAATAAGCATGGTTATAAAAGAAGTGTGCATCATGCTCACCACCAGAGTGTTTAGATATATGCTGTATAACAGTGCCTGGATGTGCTTCTGCTGTTTTGAGGTTGTAATAATCAAATAATCAGTTGTTTGAGTGTTTGGCGTTTCCTAATATTTAGTTAACTAACAGAGAATACGGCCAATAAAGACATTTGTATATATAAGTAATTGAAAATGTGTTTCCTATTAATTTTAATAGTATTTTTGTATGAATTATATTAAAAAAAATTTGGAAATATTTGTGACCTATAATTCTGACATTTAAACTTTTTCCTTAACAAACTTATTGAAAATGGGAAAGGTAAGTACTCTTGGTTTTTCCTTAAATGATCAGTTTTACTTCTGCTGTATGAAGCTGTTTATTAAAGACTGAATTTGATAAATATTAGGATCATAATCACTTTACCTAAGCAATAAAAAATTAATTATTGGGATTGCAGTTCACGGTAACCATATAACACCACCCCCACGCCCTCACATATTGCAAATGAATGAGACTTGTTGTATGTAACTTGATTTGGTTTGTAAATAGACTACCTAAACACATCTACTAAAGAACATTTTGGAACTTACCATAGGTACCAATGACAAGGCTCAGGAAGCGTGTTGCCACACGATTGAAAGATTCTCAAAACACTTTTGCATTGCTGACTACGTTCAACGAAGTCGATATGTAAGTTGGGATATTTTTTTAATCAGCTAAACCATTTATTAACTAAAGTTTTTTTATGCAATTCACACTCAATGAGTTTCATAAATTTAGGACTAATTTGATGAAGCTTCGATCTGAATATAAAGAAGCTTTCTTTGAGAAGCATGGAGTGAAGTTGGGACTCATGTCTGGATTTGTGAAAGTAAGTTTTTGCTGCTTATAAACCTAATGTTATTTTTTCATCAAAATTTAGGTTTTTTATTATGGTTTTATATGTTACAGGCTGCTGTTAGCGGGCTCCAGAATCAACCAATAATCAATGCTGTCATCGATGGAGATGACATCATATATAGAGATTATATTGATATCAGTATTGCAGTTGGTACTCCTAAGGTATATATATGCTTATATTATTATACCGTTTTTTTAATTCTTTCTTTTAGTTGTTTATATATTTACCTGTGTATTCTTGAAGGGTCTCGTGGTTCCAGTGATCCGTGATGCTGAGAAAATGAATTTTGCTGAAATTGAGAAAACAATCAACACACTTGCTAAAAAGGCCAACAATGGCTCCCTGTCAATTGATGAGATGGCAGGTGGTTCATTCACTATCTCTAACGGCGGCGTTTATGGAAGCCTATTAAGCACTCCCATCATTAACCCGCCACAGGTACAATATTTAGTTAAATTTTTAAAAATTCCTTCTCTTAGTCAAAGGGCAAAGTAAAGCTTGTTTGACGGGGGGTGTAAACGAGTGGAGTAGAGCTTGAGATTGCCTAGGATTCGACTTAATAAAGCTTGAGCTTGAGCTGTCATTTCAAGCTATGTCTAAAGCTTGAGACTGGCTCATGAGTAAATTTTCAAGCTTGGCTTAGTTCTGTTTTTTATTTATTATTTTATTTGAAGCTTGGGCTCAAGCTTATATATTAAATGAGATCCAATCTAGGCTTGTGCTTATTTAAGCTTGACTTGATTCTAGCTTTATGTGAGCCGATCTCTAGTAGCTCATGAGTGGGGCCCTGCTTGTTTACACCCTAACTTCGACATAGAACCAAGAAAGCAAAATTGATGGTAATCTATAAATGATCTTTTATGTTTCTTTATTTTTGTAGTCAGCTATTTTGGGTATGCACTCGATAGTGAACAAACCAATGGTAGTTGGGGGTGAAATCACACCTAGGCCTATGATGTACGTGGCGTTAACCTATGACCACAGGTTGATTGATGGTAGAGAGGCCGTGTTTTTCTTGAGGCGTATCAAGGATGTCGTTGAAGACCCGAGAAGATTGCTACTTGATATCTAAAGAAACACATGAACAAACAACACTAATGTGTTTCAATTTCCTTTTTGCAAAAAAAAACAGAATAAAAAACCGTATGGCGGTAGGCTATTGAGTCACATTGAGGATATAGTTGATCAAATGTTTGTCATTCATGTGCATTTGAAGCTTGGTGCTCTAGTTTTATGCGAAGATGATGCTCTCTTATTTACAAAGAGATAACATGGACTATTCAATGGGTTTTTTTTTCAGTTTGTGGTCAATCTTTTGTCATAAGCTGGCTGATCAAATGTCAAAATTGATATTGGTTAACAATAGGACTTTTTATGAAAATATTTGATTGAACCGTTAACTACAGTTTTAAATTTGGGCAGGCGGTTAAACTGTTTGGGTTGGTTGGATCAGCTAGACTAGCCAAAGAGAATGGTTTGATGTTTGATGCTTTGAACTGTTTACTTTCTTAAATTATTAGTATGTACTGGTGTTTTTTAAGTCTAATAAATTGTTTTTATTTCTCGAAATGACATGTATTAAATAATTTATGAATCTTGAAGCTAAGTTGATGTTTTAAATTTTTTAAAGGAAAATTGTTATCTTTGTTGATTCTTATGGAGCAAAATTGAAATTTTCACTTTGAACCCTCATCCTCTGCTATGGAGGTGTAAGATACAACCAGTTGATTGCAACGAGTTACAATCTAATTAGAAGTTTGTTTTGTGTGCTGTGTGTTAACTAACTATTCACTCTAGTAAATATAACATAGTTCACAATACAAATATCTATATCTATAATAATAATAAAAAATGTATTTTTTTAGTTTATCTTGAAATGAAAATAATAATAACTTGCAATGGATTAAGGAGCCACGTACGCATGAAAGTGACTACCCCATGCGAGAACTCAACAAAAGATCCTATCGACCCATTTTATTTGCAGGCAGATGATCCACAACCATTCATAATATTCATTCATGGCCCCACCTATTACTCTTGTACATTCTTTCTTCATTCTTTAATTACATCACATATCTCATTTATCATCTGTGCCTCTGTATCATCATCTTCTTCTAAATAACTCTTTCTATCACTGATTAGGTGAGTAATCATTCTTATATTCGTTTAATTTCTTTGGTTAAGTTTTTGGCATTTCAATCCAATCCAATCCAATCCAATCCAATCCAATCGGATAGGATAGTTTGTTTGATACTCTTTGTTTTATGAATTAGGGTTTAGGTTTGTTGAATCGTATTCTAATGATTGATCACCTGATAGCTAACCATCAATTGTTGTCCCCTTTGTTTTTTAAGGTTGATATTTGAATTAAGCCTTGAAATTTCATCCAAATGTTTATGTATTTGGGGGAACTCTTTAATTACTCCTTATCTTTGATCCATAGTGTGCTTACATTAAAAGGTTATCTGAATATCTGTATGCATAATTGCATATGCATTGCGGTTAATTTTGAACCTGAGATTTGAACTTTTGAAGGTAGTAGTATTGTATGATGGTTGTTAAACCATGGTGATGACGCAAAATCCAGGAGCTATCAACAAGTTGTGCACAATCTCAGATACTTGCCCCAGGCTCGAGCTCGCAACTCCTTGTAAAGTTACAAATGTTTGTGTAAATTCTTGTGTGGTGGCAAAAGGATGTTGCAGTAATGGATTTCAGAGCTCGCCTTTCTCCTCGAAAGGCTTTACTCGTGACAAAGTTCATCAACCGTCACACCAAACATCTAAGAGATTGCTAGTAAGAAACCAGCGGGCTGATTGGGTTGGGTAACGGGTCAAAAGTTGTCTATATTAACATGAAACTGTAATTTCTTTTAAATTAAACGATTTAGAATAAGTGGTAAGCATTTGAATACATATCAGACAACTTTTGGCTGTCTTACATGTATGACCTGATTATACTTGGGCAATTTTTATATTGTACCTTTTTCAGCCCGTTATAAAAAAAATACAACTTGAATCAACCTGTTTCATGTATAAATGATTTGAAATGGTCACATATGCTTTGTTTTGACCAAAAATGGTTACTGTAATTGTCCTAGTGTCAGCAACAAGACTCGGTTTCTTCAGATGATGATGAGTACCGATCATCCCGAAACATAGCAATCAGCTTATTTAAGAGATATCGAAATTTCATCCACAAAGGCGGAGGTGACAATCTAAAAGTAATGTCGATTGATCTTAATCAAGTGTGAACTCAGTCGATTGATTTATGTCGCTAACTTGTGTCTAATTATGCTTGATTAGGAGTTCATTAGTGCGGGGGTAAACGCTTACGCCTTGGGGTGTACTGATGAAGGCTTACGAAAAGAACTTACAAATATGAAAGAAGCCAGCATTGAAATAGAAGAAATGCAAACTTATGGTGGAGGTACTAGTTTAAAATCCAAGATTTGTTATGAGGAGGTAAGGTTTGGGATCATTTTCTACCAAGAGTCTGGGTTGACCTGCAAGCACTTTTGTCCATATTTCAATTTGTTTTTATTAAATAACCATTTTGTGCTATAGGTGAATGAGTGTATATTGTGGTTGAGTATCATCTTTATAACAATATTGTGTACTCCTCAACCTACAATAGTTCGGTGGTCTCCAACGCCTCCGGTTTCAGATGAGATCAAGCTTCAATGGAAAGGGTTTTGTGCTATCATAGCAAATGCTTATTACTTAAGAGGAATGGCATGGTGAGAAAGCTTCCTTTAATCTTTTTATTGATGTTAAAATGGTTGTCAAAGCTAGTATTCTATTACATTAATAATTATAAGCTGCAAAATATAACCAGTTCTTATTTTTTATTTTTGCTCAAGGCTTCCTGTGAAAACACTTCAACTGGAGCAAATGGCAGTTGTGGGTCAGTCAGAAGAGCCTTCAGTTGTTGCTAGTCGAATGAGATTAGTTTTTAGCACACTTGAGGTTAGTATTTAATCATTTGTACAAGCCTTAACATGAAACTAGACAGTCAAAAATCCTATATTTCATCATCAGAAGTATTAAAATGGGTAGGTGGGTAACACGTCAAAACGGGTCGTCTGAAAACATGTAACTTTTTGTACCGGTCAAAGGTAGGATTGACTTGAACACTTTGTTTTCCAAGTTTTTGAATTTTAAATAATTAGCGTGTCAAATATGATCACAAATGCAACATTACTTTAACAATGATCCAAGTTTTTAACTAAACAATTTATTGACTTGTTCAGCCCATTTGACTCTTTCTTGAATAAAACATAACATAAATAAACCTTTTCATTAGTAAATGGGTCGGAATTATAATAAATCTTATTACCAATGTTGAATCGACAGGCCTTTGGCCTAGTGGTATCAAAGTTAACACACCAACTAAGAGGTTGTAGTCGTTATCGCTAACAGGTTTAAGCCCAATAACAACAAATGTGTGTGCACTTTCTGTTCTGAAATTCAAAAAGCTCTGGGTTTTGGGGATAACTTTGCTGGTATCTTGTCTTTTTGTAGGTTGTTAGTCCACAATGGCCACGGGTGTAGCTGGTCGTTACAGGTAAGAATGTCTTGGTTTGTTTTATGGATCTTAGGAAGAGAATCATGTATTTTAGGTAAAAATACATTCATTTAAAGATTTCACTCGACATGTAAGTGTACTAAGATACAAAAATGAAAATATATAAAACATGAACAGTATATATATATAAAACTCTTACTCTATATGTTTTAAACAGTGTTGGGTTGCCCTTGTGCAAGTCTTTGGCTTTTAGGCATGTGGTTTATTTTTAGGAATGAAATCACAAACTTGGAAATGGAACACTATTTCTGCTAATATCATTCCCGTACCCGTACCCGTACCCGTACCCGTACCCGTACCCGTACCCGTACCCGTACCCGAACCCGTACCCGAACCCGTACCCGTACCCGTATGTGTAGCCACTTTTTTTTTTGTAGCCACTTTGTTTTGGCCTGAATCATTTCGACCCGTTTGTGTAGCCACTTTTTTTACCTTTGTAATATTCAGGATATGGAATAATACTATCTGGAACAAACCAAAACAATCGTTTTTTGTCGTGAGCGCAAATAGACCTCTTTCAAGGAGTGCAAATAGTTCGTTCCTTGCGTACAATGTTGCAACTATTTGTAACACTAAACGAAGACGTGTTACAAGAGACCATCCCAACATGATAAATTAACCATGTTAATTTACTTTTACTACGAACAATTTAAATTTTCTAAGGAATTGTTTGGTAGCCTATTAATGGTTATTAAGAGCTATCTTTTGAATGGTTCATAGGCTCTTCATAGTTAAGAGGTAAGTTTAAGTCTAAATATTTAAGATGTAACATTTTAATGGTTACCTTTTAATCATTCAGATTTAATGTTACCTTTTAACCATTAAAGATACCAAACAACCCCTAAAGCCATAGTTAATTACCAAGTATAGAATGACATTCCTCGTAAATGAAACTATTAACGTAACAATTTTATTAGGTTATCGATAGCGTTAACAAAATAAACATAATCTTATGTTGCGTAAGACGTTTTGTCTAACAAAGTTTTAGGATTCTTTTCTGAATCGGATATAGAGATCAGTTACTAACATAGAGCAGAGTGAAAATCAATTCCCCTCCAAAGCTAGAGAGAAAATGAAAACCTTCATGGACATGCGAAAGCTAAGGCGTGTCGACTATTCATCAAATGCATACTTGCAAGAGTTGTGTGTACAAGTACTTGAAAAGTTTGAAGTATATACATGTGTGATCCTAGTTAGTTTTTCGACTATGTTTGCAGTTACGTTTAATATTTTTAGATCTCCCATCTTATTTTGACATGAAAACCAACCGACGTGTCAACATATTATAAAATAATGAAATATTACTAAGCATTGACCAAAGGTTAAAGTTACTTCTTAGACTGATGCTGAAAACCTTAATTCTTATCATTTTTTAGTCTGAAGTGTCTTTTTCTTTCCTCCCTAATGGGAGGCATCAATCAGCCTCCATGACACCAACATAGAGTCAGTGAGGCGTTCATGGTTAATGTTCGGTTTAACCACTTTTAATAGATAAGTATCTTTTGGCGGGTTATATCTGGTTCGGTTTAGCTTAACCAATTTCAATGAAAAGGAATATAAACCCGTTCCAAACCTACGTTTATATCAATGCCAAATCACTTTCAAATAGTACTAGTTCCAAACCGGTTCAAGTTGTTGCTTTATGTTCACGAACAGGTTTAAATGTGCACACTCTAGTACTAGTGTCGAAATACAAACTCACCCAAACCAAAATGACCTTCACCAACCACTACTGTGTATGATCTAAGGAAATATACTGATCGACACTATCCGTAGATAAATTACAAGAATTAGTAATAGATGTCATCAAAACGTTTAAAAATATCATAAAATGGGAAAGTAAATTATAACTTGTTTGTAATTTTCGCTGGTAATAACATGTGAATATGATGTTGCTAATAAAACTATATAAAAACAGTCATGCATCACAGTCTGTCAACGGCTGCGGTGATCATTTGGTAACATCCATCATCAAACCATTGAGAAACGTTACTCACGGCAATATTTCTATGAGAATTTCACCAACGGGTTTTTCTGACGGATCTGTCTGTCAGCGAAAGTCGTATCTCTTACGGTGAGCTAACATAAAAACTTGGTATAATTAGAACTTAGACTTGGAGTGTTCATAACGTCTATGTAATAGCATGACTCAAAGCAAAAACTGCAATATCCATACCAACTAAAACAAAAAGCGTCTGAAATTCAATTCAAAGCCATAACAAAAAGAATCTGAAATTCTCAAAGCCATTGCAAGGTTTACACATGGCTACATAGCTATAGTTAAAAGGATAAAGATAAGCATGAAATTAAGTAATAGGGTAGCCAAGAGTGAGCTCAAGGGAGACATGATTCTTGACATCAACACTAGAAGCTTTGGAAGAACAAGCATATGAACCTTCTGGAGTCTCCAAATTTCCATTTGCATCTTCATGATCTCCCTGGGTATATTAGTTAAATCAATAAATATTAATTACTTAATTTCAAGAAAAAACTACCAAAACCCTAGAAAATAATAGATATTGTGATTAATAACAAAACCCTAATTACAATATCTAAGTATCTTCAGTTATATATGAGTAAAATTTTACTGAGTATTTTTATTTGTTTATAGCTATGTGATCTCGTAAATTAAAGAAGAAAATTTATAATTTTCTTATTCTTATAGATTGAAAAGTTGAAACTTTCGTAACCTTTTGATGAGGATTAAGCATTGTGGCTGGTGGTTCATTGACATATAGTTGGTTGCTTGTCACCTGCACCGGTCCATCGTCATTATAGTTTGGGCGGTTTTGATGGGTAGACGGGGCGCGATTGTTGCTGGAGTTAGCTATAGCTCCTTCGTCCATTTCACCTTCTGTCACAATTTACAAATACTTCATGCTTCTCTATATGTATAAGTTTGAGAGTAAGAAAGAGAGTGAGAGAGAGTCATGACCATATATCATGTGTTGCTTTCCATTATAAGAAGTTTGTATTCTAATTTATAAGATAAACTTTGCTTCTATCGTTTAACATACCAAATTCAGAATATTAAAGTAGAATATCTAAGTTTATAACAGAATAAGTACTATAGAATTGGCTCGGAAAAAGTTGAAACAAGTCGGGTCATTAGCCTAAACGAGCTTTTTGTTTATATAGCTTTTATTTACATATTAAATATGTATTTATACAAATAATATTACTATATATAAATTATTATTAAATAATAAAATAATTTATCTTATGTTATATATAAAAGGTATGACTATAAATAAATATAAAAGTAATTATAAAAAATAAAAATTAATACTTTAATAATAAATTAGTCGAGTCAAAACCGAGCTCGAGCTTGAAATATTTGTGACAAGCCGAGCTCGAGCTTTTGAAATAAAACTACAAACGAGCCGAGCTCGAGCTTTTTAAAGTTAAAATGAGTCGAGCTTGAGCCTAAGCGAGCTAGGGCTCGACTCGTCTTGTTTACACCCCTACCCTTGAGTAACGACGATTTTGAATCTGTGCCTCTTCTTTTTAGGGAATGTTCAATAGTTGGTAGAATATGGGATTTGGTAGGAGGGTGGTCCGATGTTAAGTTCGCGGTTGTAATTAATTAGGTTTTCAGGGGGATATTGTGGATTGGATGGATAATGTTAGTCTCGCTAATTTTAAGAAATAAGTCTTGTCAATCGTGTTTGTGGTTGTAATTAGGTTTCTAGGGGATCTCGATTGTAATTAGGTTTCCAGGGGATCTTGTGGATCGGATGGATATTGTTAGTCTCGCCAATGTTAACAAAGAAGTCTTTTCGATTGTGTTTGGGGTGTGGTGGGTCATTTGAAAGCTTTGGAACGATGTTGCATTCTTGAAAAATGGGATAAAAAGACAACTTTGATTGATGACGTTCTTTATTTTTCTTTTATCGGGTATTCGAGTAGAAAAATAAATGTGATTTTGCTTGGATAGAGTGGTAAAAAATCCTATATTGAGCATGTAGTCCTCGTTTGTGCTTGGCTAGCTCCTTGCTAGTTGGTGCTAAATAAAATTACCGCTATTTAAAATATTTAAATAAATAAAACATTACTTTATATATTATGTTAATTGTTAGAGGTAAATAAACTAGTATTTGACTAAACATGAGATAAAAATGTAAATACAGAAATTTACGGAATATTAAAAATCTTTTGAACAAACACGAAGATTAAAAAATAAGAAGAAATCGAACACTTAATAAGTATATTCTATTTTAAAAAACTGGAAATACTTGTTTAGTTTTATCCTACACGGATACGACTTGCAAATAAAAGAAAATTAAAACTTTCATAAGATTAACTATTTTTATAAAAGTCCTTTTGTAATAGTGGTAGTTTTGTTTTCAGGCTTTTCAGATTTTAACGCTATCAACGTTTTAAAATATATAATCATGATTTACATCATTTTTCTAACCTTCATTTTGTGCATTTGGAAAGCTCGTAACAAGAGTTTTTTTTTTAAAAAGAAACTCAAGAAGCAAAGGACATATTGGATAACATTAAAACACTTCTATTTTTAACCGTGAACTAGAAAGAGAATAAGTAAATTTGAAATTAAAAAAATAGTGTAAGTTTATGTTTGTAATTGCTTTGTTATTCTTTGTCTTTTGTATTTTCTCCATCAACCTAGTCTTTAATGAATATGTTGGCTATTAAAAAAAAAAATAAATCCATGATTTATAGACTATTAGGTTAGTACCCATCGTATTACACGGGTTGAAAAAAAATATTAAATAATTAATAATAAAAATTTATAAATTATAAAACTATGTTTGAAGATAAAATATGATTATAATTACATATAAATAGTTATTTTAAGTAATAAATAAAAATATATTTTTTAAACTTTTGTTTTATAAAACAATTATGGCTTTTAAATATTTTGTTTTAAGAAAAATGAATTTTCTTTAAAAAATCTCATTCTATTTTGTATTTTATAAAAACTTTAATGTTTTTTTACTGTGATTTTAATTAAAAATATGCTTTTATTTATTAGATTATATATTTTCAGTTTGAAATTGGTATGAGTATATTATTAGTATTCAATACTATTATTAATGATAGAGAGAAATAAGAAAATTAGTATGATGAAACTTATAATTGTGTCAGATTTTATCTTATTTTTTCTTAAGTGTAGATAGATAGATAGGTAGTCAGATAGATAGATAGTTTAGAAACTCATTTAATAAACAAATTATAGTTAGTAATAAATACGAAAAGTTATACTAAGATATTTTAATATAAGATATGATTAAAATTATATATACGTAATAGTTCAAGAACTAAAACAATCATATTATTTTTTAACTATCTTATCTAAATAGTTTCATTTTTAAACATTCATATTAAGATTTTTATAAAAAATATTTTACATAAAAATCTTGTTTATTAAAAACTC
>BJCO01464769.1:0-20668 GCA_018326465.1 Flaveria floridana | reverse complement strand
GTGGTAGCGATCGTCTGGTGTGGTGTTAGTGGTTTTATGATAGGGTGGTGGTGATGGTTTGGTGGTTCTTGTGATGGAGTGGTGGTGGTTTTGCGACGTCGTGGTGGTGTGATGATTCCATCACGGGTGATGGTGATGTGGTGTTTTATGCCAAGGTGGTGAGTTTTTTTGGACTGAATTGACAAATACACCCAAACCACAAGGACTAAAATAGCAATGTATTTAAAGAGTACATATTAAATCAGGTTTAAAAATAAAAAAAATAAAAACATATATGTAAAATGACCAATATGCCCCTCATTTAACGGATAATGTCGGATGGAGTTAACGGACTGGATGAAAATGACAAGATTTGTAAACCACAGGGACCCAGATGCGAAAAAATAAATTATTGGATGAAAGTGGCAATTTTCACCAAACTACAGGGACGAAAATGGCAATTTACTCTATATTTTATTTTTTTATTATCTTGTGCCTTTGAGTATTTTTATTATTTTTTCAATTTCACTATTTTCGTCTGATTTTTTTCTCTCTTCCTTCGTTTCTCGTTCCTGGGTCAATGTAACATTGCAAATTTATATGTAAATTAAGTACCAGTAATCATGAATATACCAATAAAACATATAAATTTGAGGATTTAATTTAGTTTTTCCTAAAAATTTAAGGATGGCGTATGGTGATAAGAATTAGACGTAGGAGTGAAAAAAGAATTATTAAGTATATGAATAGGGATAGGGAATGTAAGATGATAACACCTATTAAGTTTTAATAACTATTAAAACTGTTCCGTAAGATACTAAAATATGTATTCGATTTCGAGTATATTAAAAGCGACTGAAAACATTAAACGATACTAAAATATCTGTTAATTTTCCAAGTGTTTTCATACTTTAACAAGCATTGAAACAACCAAAGTATGTATTTTTTAGTTTAGTTTTATACTTTTTGATAACTTCTTAGGGTATATATATATTTTTATTATGTAACCTATATATATATGACCAGAGATCACATGTTTATAAAGTTGAATAACTTTTTCTCACACGAAAGTCGTATTCGGTTCACTTTATAGAATTTTCTTCCTAAATCATGCCAATTCCATAATTGCCCGTAATGCAACTTCCTAAATTCACATGGAATCCATTTTCTGGATTCAATATCACGTTTCTACACACAAGATTTTTCTATGAAATAAATATGAACTTACAAGCTAAAAAGTAACAGTTTCAAAATAATTTATACCATTCGTGCACACGTTTGTGTCATAATCAATTTATTTTTTTATGGGTCATTTTAAATAATTATTCAAATACGCAATGTAATTTAACTATCATTTATACTCAACCTATTAAATCAATATTAATGTGAATAAAGAAAGATGATTCAAGAGAAAGTATCTAGATAATCTAGTTTTAGATGGAAAAACTATATATATATATTTTTACAATGGTACATTAGTTATATTTCGGTTGTATATCAAAAGCTAAATCTTAAAAATGTGAGACTAAATACACGTCTATAAATAACAAACAAACAAACAAACATACACAGTGTATCCCACTGAAAACAGGGTCTGGGAGGGGTATGTGGTGGCAAGTCTTTCCTCCATATTGAAGGATAGAAAGACCGCTTCCGAATAAACCTCTGACTCGAAATACACGTCTATAAATCTATAATTATAAAACACACTAACAAATTTTGTGTATCCACTTCATGTTCTTATGAAATGCTTTGATGCATGTGATTTTGTTTTTTTATGAAATTTTATATATCCATAAAATTATAGGTTTTTTAATGATAAATCTATTATACTCCTAGTCTCCTACTCAAACTATTTTATCTCTATGTCTGGATCAGAAACCAAAACTTCTTATCTAAAGGGTAGCATCCTATATTAAATGGGTTGGTCTCACGTTGACAAATATAAATAACAGTTAATGCCAGACATTAAGGTATCGATAATACAAGTAACAAAATAAATAGATGGAAAAGAAATCACATATATAGTTAGAAATAATAAAAAGCTAGCTATATTATTAATTGTCATATTTTGTATTAAAAAGAAGACAAGAAAAGCGTATAACTTCGATGGAGGATTGTATGTGCATACAAGCAAAGCGTATAACTTCGACATGACCAGCTGGTCCGGACAAAGCGTATAATCAACCATATATATTTTTTAAACGTTGAAATCTAAATGTACATCTCTGATCACGATGAGACTTCAATCCACATTTATTTAACAAAAATTAAGACACCGCATAACACAATTTTGTATCTTAGACCAAAAGCCCTTATGACCAGTGACAAAGATTGAACACATCTATAGGGAGGCGGGGGGTGAAAATAAATTTTTTTAAAAGCTGCCAAAATTTTTACATCATGAGTCAAAAAATAATACTACTGACGAAGAAAAGAGAAAAGAACCCCGGTCCGTATGACACTTCACCAATGCTTATGACTACTACCTTTTTAACCCGTAAAATGTAGACACCATCGATATTAATTTCTAGTTAGTTAAACTTAAATGTCAATCAATATACAATGTCCACTAGAGTTTCAAATTTCACATTTTTTCATCAAGACACAGTTGACCGACAATTTTAATATTATAAAATCAACACAAAAATTAGCCTCTATTTACCTTAAAAGAATAATAATCCCTCACGGTTTACAACCAAAAATGTAAAATGCATTGCTATTTTTAACAAAATATTAGTTGTCTAAAATCCAAATCACATTTCTCTCCCCCAACCATAACAAAAAACGACAAATCGGAGTTACACCAAAGGGCATTACCGTAATTCACCCACCCCTCACCAGCCATTATATAAACCCACTACATACACTCCTCAATCTCCATCACTGTCGTCTTCGTTCACTGTGAAACTTACAAAATGAGAACACGACGGGGGATTTCGTATCCGGTGGCCGGAGCTCCGGCGACCAACCGCCGGAAAAGAGTGAAGTTGTCATCTGTTCTCTACAACTTCTTCGATGAGCTGCCAGACGACATCGTTTTGTCTATTCTCGTGAAACTCGCCTCCACCGGAGATTCTCCGGCGGACTTCGCCGGAGCTTTGTTGACGTATGGCTGAAATGAGTTGTGACTTATGTTTGATTGTTGAGTTTTAGCTTTTGATTATTGAATATTGTGAATGATTTGTTGATTGTGTGAATGTAACAGATGCAAAAGGTTTAACGAATTAGGGCTCAATTCGTTTGTGCTTTCACAAGCTTCAGCGGAGACGTTCGCCGTTACGAAATGGTCTCCGTCGGCCGATCGGTTTCTCCGGCGGTGCTCCGACGCCGGAAACGTTGAAGCTTCGTACACATTAGGCATGGTGAGTTCAATTTCAATTTCAATTTCAATTTCAATTTCAATTTCACCTTATAATGCCTATAGCACATTTTGTGTCGATTATCGGTTAAATGTTGATTGATGTTGTGTGTTGATGTACAGATTCAGTTTTACGCATTTCACAACCGGAGAACCGGAGCTGCTCTAATGGCGAAAGCAGCGATTAGATCTCACGCTCCGGCATTGTACTCACTGGCGATCATTCAGTTCAACGGCAGCGGTGGTTCGAAGAACATAAAAGACCTAATCGGAGGCGTCACTCTGTGTGCTCGTGCAGCTTTTCTCGGCCACATTGACGCTCTCCGGGAGCTCGGTCACTGCCTCAAAGACGGATACGGCATCGGCAAAAACGTCGCCGAGGGCCAGAGGTTTCTTCTCGAAGCTAACGCACGAGAACTCGCAGCGATCTGTTCACCACCGTCGCCGGCGTTAATCTCCGGTCGCCGGTTGAACCTGCCACCGCTGCCACACGGCGGTAACATGATCGGAGAACTCGGGATCAACCTTACGCCGCGGCGGCCTCATCCGGCGAACCGGTTTCTCGCCGCGTGGCATGCTGATCGGACGCCGGATCCGGCGTATCGTGTGTGTTCTTACGGTGGTTGTGGGCGGCCGGAGACGAGGATGCATGAGTTCCGGCGGTGTTCGGTGTGTGGGGTGATGAACTACTGTTCGCGGGGGTGTCAGGCTCGTGATTGGACGTTGGGGCATAATAAGAACTGCCGGCCGATGGTGAGGTTGCCGGAGATTAACGCCGGCGAGAGGTGAAAATTGAAGAAGATGGGTCAAAATAAGTCAAAGTCAAAAGTCAAAACGTAAAGAAAGTTGTGTTGAGGGCAGTTATGGAATTTGGGGAGTCAGTCAAGCTTTACATTTTCAGTCTTTTTAGCAAGAAATTTCGTTAAGTTTAAATTAAAACTTAGAAGGTAGCAATTTTGTATAAATGATCAAATATAGATATAGCTATGGCTGCCTGTTTTTTCTTTTTTAATTTTAGCAAGTTATGAGATAAAAGTTACAGTAACTTTAGTTTAGTGTTTTGATAGCAAAAAGTTTCAAGTTATTGCATGTTTTTTTTGGGTAATTGGTTAATTTATGATTGGTAAAAGTTAAAAATTATTGTTATCTTTGGTAAACTTTCTAATAAATGATCATTCAATTTGTAGGTTATTTTTGTTGTTAGGTAGGTGAATTCTTATGGATCTGTAACTGGTCCAAGTCAAACACAAAAACAGTTTAAATTGAATTTATTTGACAACTTTATAATGCTTAACTTTTTTGAAAGAGATAAATCATTAAACAGAGATAATTTGTGAGTAAAATATGTTATATTTTTTAGTTTTCTAACTATAAACTTACTCAACTTTCATATTGTCTTATTCCTATGAATTTTTTCATAAAAAGTTAAAATGAATTTATGTGAAAGAGTTATAATGCTTAATTACTATTAAGAAACTTTTGCCATTATAGGTTCAACTTAAAAAATACTGAGTAAATAATATCAAATTTCATATATTTTTATATTAGTCAATTTAGTTTATATTTATATAAAAGTTCAAAAATACTAGAATAATATTGAAACTTAGATGGTTTGGTTGTCAGATTATTTTTTGAGTGCGTTTAACAGAACAATTAATTATAATACTTTCATACATTAAGAACTTGAGGCTAAGCTATATGGATCTTATATCACTCAAGATAAACGATATAATCAACTTAAATTAGATACAAGTAAACAAAAACTTTAATGAAAAAGCATTATCACCAAGATCAACCTTAAAAACATGCAAATAAAAACCGTACGTTGCATTAGCTTTTTAAGTTTAAAATCGAAGACTCAAGAAATGGTGTTTACCTTTAATTTTTTTGGTAGTTGGTTGTAGGGGAAAAAGGCAAACGCATTAAACTTGCACACATCAAAAGCCAAAAGGCATCCTATGCCGTTTAATATTTTCCATTTCAATTCCATAAATACTTTTTTCTCCTAAGGTTGAAAAAATAAAAGTTTTGATTTAAAACATAATATGATGCCTATTTATAAAGTAAGTAACTATAGTATAGAAAATAAAATACATAGATATATTCATAATTTTAAAATCCCAACTAAATTGCTTTTTAGATTTTAGAAAAGTCAACTCAGTCAACGTAAATTGTGTTTGAAGAGCTATAGGGTGTGACAAAATATAATCTAAAACTATGCTCGCTTCACCCGACGACGAAATATGGGTTAACGTATAACAAACGAGAACATTGATATCCCTAGGGAGAATACCTCCTCTAGTTTCACCCATTTAATCTTAACTAACATCCATGAACATAACTTAATAATTTAACAATATACATGTCATGTCCAACAACTTATCATATTTTATAACTCCTTTCATCCATCTATTTTTCTATTGTCTGAGGCCCTGTTTGATGCGTCTGACCCGTCCACTGATCGCTGACTGGCTGACTCGGTTAGCCGGTCAGCGCGTTTGATGTTCACGGCGAAGCCCACTGATCCGGTCTTTAGGGCTGACCGAGTCCTAATATTTTTCATCACTGACCGAGTTGGGGGACCAAGGGGGTGACATGGGTGGCAGCAGGGGCGACAGTGACGCGGTGGAGGACTCGCCGTCGCCGGCGACGGAGAAAGGACGAGGAGACGTGTACAGATCTGAGAGAGAGGTTGAGATAGAGACGCTGATGAATGAGGTTGAGAGAGAGGTTTCGGAGGAAGTTGTTGAGAGGCGGTGGCGGTGGCGGTGGCGGAGGGGTGGAGGCGGTTGGTGGTAGAACGGTGGTCGGAGTGACGCTGCGGGAGGTGGTAGCTCCATACGAGGCGGCGATGGAGAAGATGAAGGCAGAGATGAAGAACAAAGAGAAAGAGGCGGAGATGTAGGTGATTGTAGTAACTTGGTTTTTTTATTTGTGGCAGTGTTTTTGTGCTTTAAGCTCATACATTTCATTTTTTTAATATATTTAAATAAAATGTAAATAAGTATAGTGTGTATGTTATTTGGTGTTTGGATGTACTTCTTTAGTATAAAGTTGTATAATAAAATATTCGGTTGCTTAAGCGTTTGGTAAATTCAGATGATTTTTGAAACTGATAAGTTAAATGACTAAAGCATTATAGGGATTTGGTAACTTCAGTAGAGTCAGTCAGATACTATCAAACAGCCAAGTTTCAGTAATATGCAGACTTAGTCTGAACTTCTGACTGGGTCAGCTTCTGAATCAGTTAGATCTTACTGAGTCAGTTTTATCAAACAGCCCCTGAGTTAAAAATAGTATATACTATCAAAATATAAACGTTTTAAGTTTATCACTAAATATAATTTTGATTGATTTAATTTTGTTATACCTTATTGGTGCCATATAAAAGTATAATTAAATTATGTATAGCCCAAGAATTGACAATATAAACTACCGTGAAGGTAGCCCAAGAATCATAGCCCGTTATGTGGCCCTAATCAGTGTGATTAATAAAATAAATAAATTTCTTTATGGGGTTTGGTTTAAGACTCATATAGACACAATAGCGTATCATCATATTTCAGATTCTTAAACTTCATTTATTACGCATATCATACATGCTTTTAAATTTTGTTGTTTTGCGTCAGTTTAGTCGATCTCATAGTTAAATAAGGAAGTGATATTGTTATTTGAATGATAACAAATAACAATAATTTGATGGGAAACATGTGAGAGTTGAAACTTGCAAATACGATTTAGTGAAATAGATAAAGAAAATAGAGAATGTTTAACGAGTAATTTGATGTGAAAAGTAGTTCTTTGAATAACAAAGAGATTATGATACTTGAAAATGGAGGTGATAAGCTACATTTATGCTTTTTAGGTCTAAATATGAGTCAATATGTGTAGATTGCCGTTCAAATAAGTTTTGGTCGGTCATAGCGAGTCCAATTTTGCATAAATAAACGCATTAATGGTGTATGTGACGTGTAGCATATGAATCAAATGTTAGCCGGGAATCTAGTGGTGTAACATGTGACGTGAATCCCATGTGTTCTGCCAACAAATGTTTAGGTTTGGTGAAATTGCAATATGCTCTACGTAACGAGTGGAAGTTATTTCATACGTCATGTTGAAAAAAATCATACTATAGATGATCGATCGAGAATGTATGGTGACGTATAAAGGGAATTCACGTGTAAAGATTGGATGTATTCAGACATTAACTAGCATATGTTATGTTATGTAATATCATCTGTTTCTCTACAAATTTTTTTTTTTACACATGAGAGGAATTATTTAAGGTTTATGTACATCCTGATGATTTATTCTAAGGCCTAATTGAGATGTGGTAGGATAACTTGACATTTATTGCATTACTTAGAGTTTTACATCAATTATGTCATACTATTAGGGATATATCCGAGATTACTCAATTTACTAGAAGATAATCTTTTTCATTTTGTAAAACTACATACACATTAAACTCTAGTTTCATATGATTTGTTGAATATTATACAGTATAGCATGATTTACACAAATTTAAGAAGTGTGAGATCTATAACTTAGAAATTAATGGTGTGACGTATGACGTGATCCCCACGTGGTCTGCCGACAAATATACCAATTGTGTGAAATTCCAGTTGTTGAACATAACGTGAAAAAAGTCTTTCCATACGTCATGCCAAAAAGTCACGCCTTAGGAGATTTATGAAGTATTTTTAAGCGAATCAACATACAATGCTAAGAAATGGTCACACGTTGCGCAACATACTCATATGTTACGTCATGCAATGTTGCGTAATGTATGCCGTCCACTGTTTTTTTATATTTTTAGTTTTAGTATGTACAAAATTGATAAGTGTATGGTATGAGTTTATAAAGAATTTACCTATGGTTTATGTACAACCTAATGTGTAATTGCGAGGATGAGATGCCATAACATCTACTGCATTAATTTTAGTATTATGTTTTGTTGATTTAGTTATGGCATACTATTAATGATATACCCTAGATTACTCAAGATGATGGAAGATGAATCAATGTTGGTTTCTAGAAACTAAGTATACATTAAAATGTAGTTCTATATAATTTATTGGAATGCATACTTATATCGCATGATTTGCACACACAAATTAACATGTTATTCAATTTCTTAAACATTATATGGTTTTATAAATGTTAGAATTGACTTGGTGGGTGTTAGGGTTCGGTATACACGATTATTATTATGATGTGTTGTAGCTTAATTATCAAACTATGTGACTATTATGTGGAGATTGAAGTTTGCATGTCTACTAGGCTTGATCATTTCCCCTAAATAACTATTATTCAATAGGTAGTGAAACATTATTAATTAATTTTTTTATAAAACAATTTATAATCTACTTTTATTAACCACTTATACATGTATTTTAATCCTTCAACTCTTGATGTCAGCTTTAGGAACAAATGATTATTTATTTGACCACTCTGAGAGGTGTATAACTTGAACCAAATGAGTGTACATGATCTGTTGGAGTATATAGCTTGTTATTCGATTGTGCCATGGTACATATTTGGTGATTAATTGGTCATATTACATTAGTTGGGGCCTTATTATTAAAATGGTATGCTTTGAACATGTGTCTGTGTCCAAATATTAGTTTGTCTATTTTGGGTTGTTTAAGAAGTTTGAAGCTTACATTTGTGCATGAGGTATACTTACTTAGTACCTAAAGGGAAGGAAGCGATGAAAGCAGTAGTAGTATATTGATGAATTTTATCGTGGTATTTATGATGGTTTTGTGATGACGATGGGAACTCGCTTACGTCGTAAATCTTTGTGCCTCAACGATACCCTGCTAACATGTAAAGATGGTCAAAGCTAGGTAGTTGACCATCTAAGAGTTTTTAAGGATTAAACATGAGACATACTAAATGAGAGCGCACTCCCACTTACGCTACTCAAAATATTGGTTTTTATCATTTTGATTTAAGGTGGTTGAGTTTTGACCCAAAAGAACTAGATTAAAGTATGTTTACACTTCAATACATGCATATTTATAGATTTGAGAAAGAGAAATCAACAAAGTTTAGAGATTTATAAACTATGAGATCTATTGGATGGAAAACTAGTGATGTAACATGCGACTTGAATCACATGTGCTAGTGCTAGTGTGCTACACTGAGAAATGTGTAGGGTGTATGAATTTTGATAGATTTAATGTAAATAGTGTGGAAGCTCTTTCATATGTAGCCATGCTCAAAAATCTATGTGGTAGCAGGTGAATTGAGTTCACATGTAATGCTTAGATGTAGTAACACACGAGGCAACATACACATTCATTACATTGTATGTCATCCATTTGGTATTTTTGAGAAATGTAATTTTTACAATAGACGTTAATCAGAATTTACCTAGGGATTATGTTAAACATAACGAGTTATTATAAGTCTTAATTTAGATGCGGATAAGATACCAATACATTTACCATATTACTTCAGTATTTTTTTAAACGACAATTCCTATTGGTAAGAAAATAATCATTAAATATTTACATTGTATGATTTCAACGCATGATTTACACACACGTGAACTTCAGCCTAATTTTTTAATACATTCGTCTTAATATTTTGTTTTAATTATCAAACACTTTGATTTAATTTGTTTTAAAATCAACCGTTAACTATGCTCTTCAATTTCTTCAAAATCATAATGTTTTAAAAACTTTTACAAAAGACCCACATATAGGCACGCTGGTTCACTAACTGATGCATCAAAGGTGACTTCAGACTTCCTGATCAAATGAGGATGCAATATTTTCTTCCAAGTTTCTCATCGTTATCATCTGTCAAATATGAAAATGAGCCGCAAAGGGTGCCTTCTTGAATGCTACCACCAACAATACGATAAACCGCACAAACTTAAATGGAAGATGTGGACATAACTATCAAGAAGACAGTGAAAACATCCATATGTTTAGGAGACATTGCCACCACTCTTACTTCCTCTTGGTTATCACATATAGGATCATGTCTACTCATATCGCCTTCCTATACCCATGGCTCCTCCTCAACGACCAATGTCTTTGCAACTCGGATGGAGAGTTTTACTCAGTTTAAAGGGAAAATTGCCATTTAAGACTAGAAAATCCCTTAGTGGTCAAAGTAAGTAGTCAAGAACATTTGCATTATCATCTAATATATATTTTTAAAAAATCAACTTACAAATGGAACTAAAAAGGATTCTTATTGTGGCACATGAGACTTAGCCATACCTAGCCATGCAATAATTCCGACTGTGAGAATTATCCACCCGCATATATCGTACTTCAAATCACTGCTCTTCTTTTTCGCAGATTTCTGTAACACATAACAATATAACATTATGGAAGCCCAAAACAGAGTATAATTTCTTGTTACATTGCAATACCAATACATTTTTAGACCAATAATGGTATAAATACTAGAGATGGCGGTAACATGTCACGGCAGATTTGGTTTGAAACGAGAAATGCTGGGTTGATCAACTAACACTCTTTTGTCTTCCTCATAAAAGAACTATAAATATATAATGTAACTATGATGACATTACGATGATAGTAAGCTAAGTTTTTGATATAACGACTTATGAGGTTTTAGGCATTAACAATGGATTATGGAAGGCTTTCAACTTGTTTGACCCGTTCCCCATTCAGCTTAAATTATTTGACTTAACCTGTTTGAGATAAAGCGTGCCACAAATCAACCCATTCCTAAGCAAACGGGTTGAAGCCTTCACCTTTAACAAGTATAAAAGAGAAAATATAACCTTTGATTTTGATGAAGCGGCAGATCCTCCACCCAAAGACTGTTGAGTTTGATTAAATACTCCTTGTTTGACGATCTCGTTGTGCAAATCAGATGCCTGCAAGATTTTGAAAGGAAAACTTAACAAACTTTGCAAAAGTAAATCATAGAGCTGAAAATCAAGAAAAGATACACAAAAACTACCATGAAGGTACTGATACAGAGTAAAAGTAAGATGTAAAGAAGGACATTTATTACCTTAGAAGAATAAGCCAAAGATTGAAGATAATGTTCATTCCCTGGACACTGATATAGCAAATATAATCACAAGTATTGATATTTCTGAGATTATGCTTAAACTTCTGCATACTTCAGACATACAAAGCAAACAAATGATATTACAAATAGAAATAACTATAATACCTGATCCACTGCCTTTTGGAAACATTCAGCAGCCAGATCGAATTGAATCTGAGCCTCATCATGGTCAGGGTTTAAAAATCCATTTGCAGTGTGAGCATTTCCTAAGCACCATAAGGCCTCGTGCTTCAGCGGGTTAATAGACAAAGCCTCATCCAGCTTAAAAATAGCATCTGAAAGTATAATTATTTTTCCACCAAACATACAAAGTCTTAATATCTGCTTATCATGCAAAAAAATTCATAAAAAATGATACAATTTGTGCAAACAGTACCTTTGATCATGTTCTTTGATTCATTGAAATCTCCAAGTTGTGACAACTCCAGCAGAGCTCTACCCCATTTTGTCAAATTCTGTCACATATTATCATGTATTAACTACTGATTTTCTTTCATGAAATTAACAATGAAAAGAAGAATCAATAACTAATCATGTCAAATCAAACAGAATAGTAATTTTATCTTCAGAGTCGAGGGAAATAACAGTAAAATTGACCTAGAAGATCACACTATTAACATATCACAGATGAAGTAGTAACATGAACGTAGGGGATCATGAAACTAATAAGAAAATAGATTACTATAACAACATATCAGATAGAGTGATTCGTAAAAAATACTGTTTAAAGGTTAAGAAATTTACATCGGCATCGTTAGGGTTCTTGGCGTATGCAGCTTCGGCAGTGATACGATCATGTTCGAAGATCATGATCCTCTCTATATCAATTTGATTTGGTTCCATTTTTGATCGAATTTTGTGTTCGAATTAACTGGCTAGGGTTTAAGGTTTATTATGAACAAGTTCGAAATCGTAATGAGGTGGTGAGGTTTTACCGTTTATGTGATGTTTTTCACTTTCACACGTGGGCACAGTGACAACGTGGGCCTGTGAGTCGGCCCAATATATTTTGCAAAATCTAAATGTGAAAACATTTATTTAGAATAAATATTAAGGTATAACTCTCATCTTTTGTCCGAAGTCAAGAACATATATAACTAAATAATGGGCCTTGTTATTGTAGTTAATAAGGTGCTTATTTAGTTATATTGGCTTTTTTGGTTGTTTCAAGTATTTTGGTGTATATCAAAATATCAAATGATCGCCTAGTTAAACTTGATTGGTATTTATGATATGTGATGTTATTTTGATAATTATCGCTCTGTTACTTTTTTTTATAAGTAGCTCAAATTTAACTAGAGTTGCTGAATTCTCATTCTTAAACATGTTTTTCAATTCCCGTTTTCTAGATAAGACCTACTCTATAGTTTTCTTGATGGTGCAAAAAAGACGAGTTATGGTTGGAGACAGGGGTGGTTTCTTGAGAGTGGAGGAAGGGAGGAGACCATATACGGTAGCATGTGGTGGCTACATTCTGACGAAGATGACGTTTAGGGTTATCATTGGTGGGTAAAATCTACTATGTTAGGTGATCATATGTTAAACATTGCTGGAGATTATGTTTAGAGGGTCTAATAATAAATAAAGTGTTTTACAATATGGTGTCTAGGATAGTCGATTGTGTTTAGTGATGATCTCAATAAACAATTCACTCGATGGGTATCTTAATGATAAAATGATCTACTCGTTAATCAAATGGTTATAAGTTTAAAATGACGTAAAACCACGGGTGAGATTTGTGTAACTTCACCAACAATATTTTACAAATCACACCATCACTTCCTTCACACTGTTTTACAGACTGCTAGTTGTTTGAAACTCTTACGGTTTCAGCAGTAAGTTTTCTCCCCTTAATCTTCTCTACTTGAATTTCACTTCAGTTCTTCTTGATCGACAAAATGTTATGCACATATCGAATTCATTGTTTGTTTTTCTGGTAGTTAGTGTTTGTTATAATCGCTACACTAGATCTGCTTGAATTTGCTCTCTAATCGATCCTTAATATTGTTTTCATGGAGATTGATCAGTGGTTTAATGTCGACATATAAGGTTTACACTCGTCTAATGTAGTTGATGATCTTCCCTTCTATGTTTTGAGAATTGATGAAAATGAATCGCACCTTATATTGGAACTTTTATGCATCCGATTTAAAACCTAAGTGATTGGTGGATCCAATTGGAGTATTCGTGTAAAATAAAGGTCTACGATTTTTCTAGGGTTTTGTCCAAAATGAATGATCCTTTTGCTCTGTTCTTCTGTTCTACGTAATTGAAATTTCATGTTCTGTTAATCTAGAATTACTATATCTGAACAATCAATCCAACTGATGATACAATTCATCATCAATATGCACATCCTTGTAATTTGTATGATAATTGATCTAATCAATGATACAATTCATCATCAATATGTTCATGCTAATAAGTGTCTTACATGATGCAACTAAAGAAATTCAAGAGACACCCTTTGTTCTTTTGATTAATTTTCTTTTTGGTTTCCTTGATAGATGGATTGGCAAGGGCAAAAGATAGCAGAACAAGTGATGCAAATAATGCTGGTAATCTTTGCTATTGGGGCATTCTTCACAGGGTATTTCATGGGGTCATTTCAGTTGATGCTGTTCATATATGCTGGAGGTGTTGTTTTAACCACACTAATCACCATCCCTAATTGGCCTTTCTTTAATCACCATCATCTAAAGTGGTTGGAACCCAGCGAAGCCGAAAAGCACCCTAAACCACAGGTTACAGGTTTGATTTCAAAGAAGAAGCCCCTTAAGAAGTAGAATTAGCAATGTGTTTTTTCTGTTTTTGTATTTGGATTTTGGATATTGGAAGGCAAATGAAAATCAAAATCTATCTTTTATTGTTTCTGGATTTAGCACTGGATTGGAATTGGAGATATCTTTTTGTTGGTTAGCCATCAAGTGGTAAATTTTATGCAATCGAAAGTTGAGTTTCAAATAGGCTTGTAAACGTAAAGAACTAAACATTTAGCAAACCATTAGTGAATTGTTTGGTGAGTAGTTTGTTTATATTCGTTCACTTTGTTTCAAATAGGCTTAAAAGCACCCTAATTTATCTTTTTGCTGGTTTGCTATCAAGTTCTAAACTTCAAGCAATCGAAAGTTTGGTTACATTTGTGAACTTAAGAACCAAGCATCTAATGAACCATTTGTGAATTGTTTACTGGGAAGTTTGTTTATGTTCATTTATTTGGTAAACAAAGGAAAGTGAACAACAAATTATGTTCATTTGTTAAACAGACAAATATGACCACATGCTTTGTTTGTTAGTTCGATTAAAGCTGTATGAACAAAAAGCAACAAAACTCTTTCGTGTTTGTTTGATTAGTTATAGAACATCATATCAAAGAAGGTAATATAGTCTACTATCTTTAACGGGGCAGCACTACCTACCACAAACCACTGACACATTATGTCACCCATAAAGTGTCATGGGGATGTATAAGCGTCACATGGAGTACGACTAACAATACGGACGTTGTATGATATGTTTCAACTGGCATAGAAATGACCAATGTAGCAATACAGATTACTAACAAAAGTCACACGAGTCATATGACTCTTTTTAGCCATCTATGTGGCTTATATAGAGATCGGGGGTGGTGTACATATAGATTATAGATTATAGTACCACCCTCTTTTAAGGTCAATCTTGTATGACAGGATATGAATGAGCTTGATTTTGGAACATAACTATTTTGTAGGCTTTTGAAGTATCATATTCTCCAAAAACCATAAAGATTACAGGTCCTGGTAAGCGTAACAGTCACCGACTTCTATAATGTCAAAATTGTTGCTAAACTTAACATTCACTGTATGATTCTGCCATAATTAAAACCACCAGCGAAGTCCAACCAGTAAAAGGGTGCGCGCCTTTTCCGTTGCCCTTCTTCTGATCATATTGTTCCCATAAATAACCCGTCTGCTTGTAATTCTTTATCACATTTCTGTTGCATAATGCAGATTGCACTTACAGTTTAAATACTCGGTATGAGCATGTGCTACTAAAGAACTAACAAGGACAATGGTAAATAAACATACCGAATCAGATTGCCCCTCAACTCATTGTATATTGTCTCGGCTCTTTCTCTATATGGCCCTTCCTCTGCAAGGGTAAGAAAAAGAGTTGTCAATTTTAATTCATTATGATTAAAACGGGTCGGGTTGTAATTATTGGTTGAGAAAAACAGAAACCCTTTGAATAGTGATGCAGTGAAGAAAGAATCAAGTAATTCATGTTCATCCAAATTGGGCCTCTCCAATAGGGCGGGTCATGCTCTGTATTTCGTTTCATGTACATTGAGCTGCAAAAGGATCAAGAAAAAAAGCTTCAATAAACATCAGTGACAGTTATGTATGACACATGGAATAAGTTGTTTGTTCGTTTCACCTTGTTTTAGAGAGCGAGCGTAATCCGTAACTAGTCCATAGGGTGCTCGTGTTTGAAATAATGTCGAGCTGTTTTTCTAGGATCCATGATTTCTGTTTGTCAATTCACACGTGAGTAATGTAGATTTGTTTTTATCTTTTTGATAATATATCAAGTGCAAACTGTGTTTAGAAAAGTTATATAAACTTTTAAGTTGATCGGACTTACAGATGGAATGATTTTCGACATGAAGGGAAAAAGACTAACGTATCCAACATGTGGAACTAGTCTCAATACTGGTTTCTCTAGAACTTCTCTAACAAGCTCTAGACTTGGTTGTTGGTTGCCATTTTTCTCCACTAGTTGTCGTCTTAAGCGAACCTAAAAAATTTTGGTCAATGCCGGTTCACAAATTTGTTATCATCATATATCTCAGGAACGATTACTATGAATAAGATTGGCGACTTTATGGTTGAATGAGAAACAATCTATACATGCACAAGACAGTTTACCTTTTCTGTGTGATTTCCATAATCAAAATAAGCTCCATAATCTTTGTCGAAATGCATCTGGAAAACAAGCAAACCACAGTATAGAAAATGAAAACTTTGAAAAAAAAACTAATAATTACTGTCGATAATGGTACAGAATAAAAAAGTACAGATTTCTGTGATGTATCGATGTAACATGTACAAACCTCATTAAGAAGATCAAAATCAGCAAGGAGCTTAGCTGTCTCTTTATATGCCTGAAGCATTTCATTAAAAAACTTCTATTAGTTTAAAACTATTTAATCAGTCCACTATTTATTGGCATGTGTTCTTAAGATACCTTCCAAGATTCATCTTTCTTCACAAGCTGATCTGAGATGGAGTGCATGCAATCAGCTGCAAGAAGCATCCAACATCTAAGATCCAAGTGGCGTTCTTCATCAGTTGGGTGTGATGCGCGTGGGTAATCGTCTAAACCAGAAGATAATGTCTAGAATGCCAAAAAGATAAGAAAAATAGTTGGTTTAATGCTATAGTTTACATGTCAAAACTTGCACTAAAATCAAGAACCATGATTCGAATTAGAAAATCTAAATAAAAATGTGAATCAGAACATAACCTTGGGATTTAGTTCAAAGATTGTCTGACTCTCTTTTCTTCCATGCCAGTAATAGCTACTTGTATTCTTGCCTGTCAGTTAAAAGTTTGATTCTTTCTAAGGCTTAAATTGGAAAATCAACATTAATGAGATTTTTGTATCACTTTAATTATAGATTACATGTTAACTACATTAGTACATGTTACATAGTTACCTGATTGCGTGGTATTAAACCATTGAAACCATGCTTCTAAACGACCAAAAGAACGTTCAAAGAAAGCAGAGATATCCTTGCTTTCTGTGGCAGAAAATTTGTTTTTCTTCATACCGCAAACCAGATCTGGAAAACAAGGTTCATATTAATAATCTTTAGGAGGTATTTCTTTTTCTAAAGACTACACAGAAAAAAAAAGAACTTTACCTTGTAGGACTAAATATAATGTTGGTGGATTTCCATTGCTTGGGCGTTGAATAACAAATTCTTCAGGCACCTTGCTGCAGATAGATGAAACTTAAATATTCAAAGGAAACTAGACATAAATAAGACCAGATTAATTTACTATTACCTTAATGCTTCAGCTCCTAAAATTTGCTCACGAGGAATCCAACCTTCAATGTTCATAAGATCCAACCAATGTCCAATAATATCCATGGAAATTTGTGTATCCC
The DNA here is from genome assembly GCA_018326465.1 of Flaveria floridana. NCBI lineage: Eukaryota > Viridiplantae > Streptophyta > Magnoliopsida > Asterales > Asteraceae > Flaveria > Flaveria floridana. Next base: position 3,105 of record BJCO01464769.1, on the reverse strand, counting down.
ATCGCCTGTCCATATTTACATAAATTAATATCATAAATTATTAAATTTAGAAGAAATATATATAAATATATTCAGAAGGCTAACATATATCAAGCAAACCATATTAGTAGTTGATGAAAACCCTCATCCCATAAAAATCCTCTAGGAAAGAAAGGGCGGCTTGGAACAGCAGTATAGAGCTCAGCTGGCCAGTATAATATAGAATCACCATCAGAGCGATGCTGCATTCACATAAATAATTGACTCAATTGCATACATTTGCAATATAGATATTAATTTTATTACATATAATAGAAAACTGTGAATGTAAATACATGCATTATTATAAAAAGGACACATATGGTTTTAACTTCATAAATATATGGAAAATTATCTAAATCCGTGCAATACATAATAAAAGTTAGTGACTAGCTTACCTTAGAGGGTTGTGGAAACAATATTTTTGATTGGCCATAGAAGTACCCGATTCCACCTAATAAATTTCCAATAGCAGCCTTACCAACTTCCACGGATTCTAAATCAAGCTGCAAATAACACTCTAGATTAATGACTTGCTAGAAATAAAAAGTAGACATCAAAATGTTGACATAAATAGAATAAAAAGAAAAGATAAGACGGTAAGGGTCTAAGGGACACCTTGTCTGAAGGATTAAAAATTTTCTTGAATTTGTCATCAAATTCATTTTCCTTTTTCTGAAGCTGACTAGTCAATGATGTACCTACATATATGAAAGAGATACAAACAGGATACAACTATTATATCCTACCAAGTCTCATACTAATATCAGATTTGTGGTTAACATACACAAAAATACACCTGTGAGGCTGTCAACACGTTCTTCTACTCTGTCATCATCAATATCAGTTCCAGTTACAAAAGCAATGTCTACTCTAAAAGGAGTTCTAGCAGAGATCTACTAGGATCAAAGGAAAAGGCTGATTATTTGTCTGGTGATAGCAGTGCGCATAAAATTAGATATTTAAATAATGAAAACTACACCTGGTAAACTAAAATGTTGGGAGAATCATCAGATGTGTCTGGAAGCTCTAAATGGCCAAAGTTTCTTACCTATTAAAACACAAGGAACCCAATTTTATCAACAACAGGAATCTTAAGTGATGTAAATAATAAGTTCTGATAATCACCATGCATATTCTTACTCAACTGGCATAGTTAAACAAATCAGTTACAAAAAACCAAAAATAACATAAGGTCAAAATTAGCATTTACTTGTGCTCCAAAAATTCCTTGAACCAAATCAGAGAGATTGTGAATATGAGGGGTCTTCAGACCAACATGATGGACTTCAAAATTATCCTGAAAAAGTTTAAAATTTTCATTCTGATTTCTAAAAGATATAAAACGGTTGGTAAAACAAATTAGACATATATCATGATATTACCATTGATTTTATATGTAACTCCCAGTCACCAACATCTGCTCGTGATCCAAATGCCAACAGAGACTTCTCATGTATCTGTGAGACACTTCTACCCAAGCTTAGAGCATTTTGGCCCTCATCAGCCATGTAAAAGAAAATATGTGCAATGTCTGGCAAATCTTCATTTAATCTGAAACAAAAAAAAACCACGACCACTCAGTTTAAATACAACATCTATTTTACTTCATGCTAACAGAAAATAACTTCAGGAAAACAGGAAAGGTGTGTACTTTTCAGATTGCACTCCAAGTTGAACAGCCCAGTCTCCTCCATAGCCACTGCCATTTACTTTAGATTTCAAGAAACTTGTAGTCAATGTCATCCCATGGTCAATTAGAACCTGATGCCCATAATCTCTTCCATTGTGTTTATTCCAACCATATGTTTGAAGGTCGTCTGAATCTTGGCACATATGCCTCATAAAATATCGACCATCTTTTACACCAAGCCACATTAATCCAGCGACCAATGATTCTCGAGCCCTGCCAAGTACAACTGATATCATTGATCATACATACAAAAGTAACACAATTCAAAAAGTTTTTAGCAAGTGTTGATTAAACACTGAATTACACGTACACGATTCAGCAGCTAACTTATGAAACATATAACTTAACCAAAGAATCAATAACTGTAATAGAAAATATAGTAAGAATGGTGGCTCCATCTAAAAATAGGTTTGATATATATAATTTGCAGGATACCATATAAATTTCTTTTTGAACAACTCCTAATCGACTTCTATTAACCACGTATGCCTGCAGCCTTGCACAATTTAAACTCTCGACCTCATAACCAGGATGTCCCCTTGGGGATTATATAATTTTACCTGGCCCGGACGCCGAAATACACATGAGGACGATATGTTCCCCAATATAAGCTCTCCTTATGCTCCCCTTGAAACTGCAAACAATCAATCAAATTCACAGATGCGTAAGACGAATCACAATACTGTCAGAATACACGATCACAATTCAAAATCACATAATAATATTCTAGCCTCACCATCTCAAGGTCCATTATTTTTGGACCTGGAAACGGCGTGATAACCCTCGGCAGATGATCATCTCCATCGGAGAAGTGAACGGAATAGAAGACAAACAGCAGAACGACCAATGACGTTACGATAATAAACCCTAGAAGAGCGAAATTAACATCTAGAATGCGGAGTTGATCTTTGCATCTTTCCTTTCGTAAGCCCTTACGATTACGAAGTTGGCGGTGATCTTCTCCGACGGATGCGGTGGTGTTTGTTGACGGTTTGATTCTGTTTCTGGCTGTTTTCCGGCCATCTCCTCCGGTCATGTTTCCGGTGATGTTGAGTTCATCCGATGTAGGAACGCCGGCCAGAGCTGAGAGATGTTTGAAGTCAACACAGATCACTTGTAGACTTGTAGTTGGTGGTCTTTTGGCCCAGATTGGCCATTTGACCAATCTGGTTTTGTATAATAGCCATGGACTACAAATAATACGAAATTAGCCATCAGGCGAGATAGTGGCGAGACAGAAGCATGCATTATCGCTGATATACTAAATTTCAGGCGAGACGTGGGCGATACCATCAGCCTCACGTCTCGCTAATACCGGCGAGAGCATGGCGATAAAATTGGTTTATTTCGCGCCGATCGGGAAAAAAGTGGGTATTTGAAATGGGCCACCGATT
>BJCO01464768.1:0-17761 GCA_018326465.1 Flaveria floridana | reverse complement strand
AGAGGTGTCCAGCTGGTATCAAAGTATACCCGGCTGTAGGTAGTATTATATATATCTTCTCCATGTAACTCTTTACATAAGCGATTTGAGTCCAAGAGTCTTGTAATCATTTGAGTTGAGAAGCAATATATAAAAGTACCTTGAAAATTTACTTGCTGTGTTTATTTTCTTACTGCTTGATACTTGGTATATTGTGATCAACTCTTCACAGACTACTTGCTGAGTGTTGATTCAAGGTGAGTTTGAGAGAAAAACCATCTGTTGAGTGACCCTTATTTCGATCCTGAAGTTTCACATGTTATATAAGTTGTTTACTTATCATATGAAGTCCCCTGTTATAGGACTGTTAGTTTATTTCCCAAAGAGAGACAATCATGGATAGTACTATTGGGTTTGACTACCCTCACCCGGGTTAATTATCCTAACCTTGACTGAAGGTCTAAACGAGTACATTATTAGCCTGTTCACCCCGTGCTTACGGTAGGCACGGGTAGGGGCAATTTATTATAGTTACAGTCTGGCTTCGGTTAAGGTGCTTATATAATATTGTAGTATTGTATGAATGACAATCAAATCATGGAAAGGCTTGTGGTCCATTACATTGTTTACTATTACTTTAAAACCTGTCAACTCACCAACTTTATGTTGACATATTTCATGCATGTTTTCTTAGGTATTTGACATTTGCATCAAGTTAAGCTAGCTTGGGCCACATCGCATTTAGGGTCATTCATGCTGTTTGGGACATTTATTGTTGTATTTGTCATATTTTAAAAACAATTACATTAGTTCCACCGCTTCCGTAATTCAACTCTGAAAACAACTTTGTATTTTTAATCTTAATTGTAACGTATGTTTACCAAATCATGTAGTGGTCAATCAATGACTATGGTTTCCATGACGTTCACGCCCCGCGGGAAACCGCCGTGATCGGGGGTGTGAAACTGAACTTATAAATCCTAATTTTAAAAAGAAATCATTTTATAAACTTCATATATTTTGTAAAACATTGTAGTGGAATTATTTATTTTGATTTGAGTAAATTACCATTTACATCTTTCAGGTTTGGTGATTTTGACCGTTTACATCCCTATAGTTTAAAAATCCTCATATACCCCCTAACATTTCATTTTTGTTTCCATTTGAATCCAAAACACTAACACCATTAAATTATTCTGTTAACTCTCTTGTTAAAAGACTAAACTGCCATTAAAATTAAAAACAAAAAACATAGACACCCACATCACCTTCTTTACACATCTACACCACCACGTCCGCCTGAATCTCCCCCACCTTCATCTCCAACAACCGCATCTCCCCCGCACCCACCCACTCCGACCACTCCTCTGCCATCAACCACTGCCTGTTCTCACTGTCGCCCCCCATCGTCAAATATATCTCCAGACTGTTACTTACCATCTCCGCCAAATCCTTCAGCTTCTCACTCATCAGACTCCTCACCGCCCGTTCTTCGTCCTCCGATAGACCCTCCGCACACATCGGCTCATCTCCACGCACTTGACGTGGTGGAGCATCATGTTCACCGAAATTTGAACGAGTTCGTGGTCTGACACGCCGAGTGAACCCAGGAAGTCCATGAACGAGTTGACATAGAGGTTCTGGTACAACGTACGGTTGCACACTCATGAAGTGGCCTTCGTCGGTGGCCGGTGGGTTAACGAACCGGATCCACCACCGAAGGAGTTTGGTCGGCGATCCACCGCTAGCGCCACTGATATCGCCGCTGTGATAATGAGGGTGACTCCGGCGATAAGGATGAGCTTTAGCTTCCACTTTGATCTTGTGGACTCTGCTCTGTTAACGACGTTTTTTTGCCGGAGGCGGTGGGAACGACGACATTGGTGGTGGGTTTGGTGGGTGGAGACCTTGATGTGGGTGGGTCCCACGTTTTTTGTTTTTTTAATTTTAATGGCAGTTAGTCTTTTAACAAGAGAGTTAACGGAATAATTTAACGGTGTTAGTGGTTTGGATTTAAATAGGAACAAAAATTAAACGTTAGGGGGTATATGAGGATTTTAAACTGTAAGGATGCAAATGGTTAAAATCACCAAACCTCAAGGATGCAAATGATAATTTACTCTTTTGCTTTTTATAATTAAAATCTCATGATTAACTGATAACTTATAAAAATTTATTTTATGACTTATAAATCAAATCAAATTAAAATTTATACCATAATAATTGGTATTTGAATCATAAATAAAAATGATTAAATGATAATTTATAAAAGAATATTTTTACTGATTGAATTACATAAATTTTGTATTTGAAATTCTAAAATGAATGAAATGTATTTAAATAATGAATTCGATTTATATCATCGACCCAAATGGGTTCGGGTGTGAATTTTTAAAATGGGTCAAATGTTAAACATGTTCATGGACAGTTCACAAACACATAACCAAATGAAAGTTCTTGTTTGTGTTCGTTCATTAAGAAATTAATATTGTTCACGAACGATTCAGGAAGACATATCCCAACGCTTCACGAACACATAGCAAAACAGTTCACCAACAAAAATGAACATATACTCTTTAAAGTTAAGCAGTTTACTCAACATGCATACTAAAAAGTAATGTTGTTTTGTGAGTTCTAGTTCCTTTAAATAACCATTTGTATTTTGGTATTTAAATTATATGATTAGTGATAATAGTTATACAACCAGTGACATATAATTATGATACTATGATATTCAGTGACATATCATAACCACATCAAAATATAACCATATGTATCATAATCCAAGCTACACGTTTGTACTAGTACAAGACTCTAGTAACATGCTTGCACGAATCTAGTAACCATGTTTTCACAAGGCAAAGTAATCATATACTTGCATGAGGCAAGACTCTAGTGTCAAGCAAGCCATATTAGTAGCTTCATAACATATTTATACGTAGTAACACTGAATGAAGTCATACTAGGCTCATAATACTTAGCACGCTAACATTGAATAATCATTGATACACTTTGATCATTGACATGCATTGACCTCTGACATAGCTTAACCTTGTTCATCATTATTCATAAGTGAGTATAGCTATGTAGGAACCGTAACTAATCATGTCAACTAGTGGATACATATGCTTTAAACTTGATTAGTGAAGCATACCCTATGTCCTATGTAATTAATATAGGTGTTTAACTATTGTGGCTAAGTGTAGCCACTTATGGAGGTAGGAGTTTAAGTTACAGTCATGTTAGGGACTTATGAAGGTGCGGTTTAACTATGAAATGGTTAAGTGTAGCCTGATGCGTAGGTTATAATTCAGTTATGAAGGTACTAGTTTACTGACCTTGGAATAGCGAAGTAACATATTTTACGAAGATATGATGCTTAATTGCGGGGGGAAAGTTACTTGCGAAGGTTCTTCCTAATTTTACAAACACAGAAGATTAGTGCAAATGTGGAATAACACTTACAAAGTCAAATGGGTGAACATATTAGTGTAATAACACTTATAAAGTCAAATGCTTGAACATCTTTCTTAGGGTTTCATACGTGAATAGTGACATGCATGCATTAGAAATGCTATAAATGTGAACCCTAATAATATGCAATCAATTTTATCGTAAAATAAACAAGTTCTATGAACGTAAATACATTGAGTACAAATATCATCTGCGAAAATAGTGAGAAAACATATAAAACATTGGGATCTAGAACTCATACTTGAAAAACTTTTGAACAAACCCTAGAAGATGTTCTTCATGTTGAGATCTAAACAACATGCACAAGATACAACCTTTAACACTAGAACTTGCTACACTCAACTTCTAAGCATAATATATGCTTAGATCTATGGTTATGATAAGAAAGATAACACCTTTCTTATTCTTTGTTGACTTTCTCTCTCTCTCTCTACCCAACACATGCTTTCTCTTTCTAGTTTTAGCAAGCTTAAGTTGAAGGAGGGTGCATGGGTGGCTACCTTCCTTTAAATAGGAGATGAGTCGGGTATGGTTTCCCCTTTAACATTCTCGACCCCTATAATTTTTCTACATGTAATCTAAAACTGTGAATTTATCTGAATTTTAGGGTGTTATATGTAATTTTTTTAAATAATATAATATATAAAGTTACAAACATTTAATAAATAAAAAGAACTTGAAAAAATATCAAAAAATAAGTCATTACTAAGATATCTTCGGCTAACCTTTTCTCTAAATTTGATACCATTTTTTTATCTCAACCAGTGAGTAAAAAAAACCTGATTGTTAAAATTACTTATTAAGCTTTTTATACTAAATAATTTTTTATTCTAACCCAACCCCTCTTGTTTACTCTTAAAAGCATACAAATTTACAAGAATTACGGTAAGCCTATTTGTAGCGAAACTTGAAGATGGCATTTAACAGTTAAACGTCATTAAGTTATGAGAAAATGGTCATAAAAAGTTTTGCTTTTGAATTTAGTATTTGTCAAATTGAGTTCATAAAGATGACGCATCCACCAACATGTGCATTCTGTGCAAACTCAGTCTCTCCAGCATCGCCCATTTTTGTCATTGTCTTCCTTTTCACAACCACTTTCACAAACCCCAAAGCCCACTCACACGCACATATGAATCTCGTGCTTGATCATCCAGCTGGTACAATAATCGCAACACGACATGCTATATTTGTAAATGATTCTCTATCTAATTGATTTATGTAACATTTCAATAATATTCGTGGTCGATTATTGGTGACCCACTTGCTTGTTTGCTGAAGAATTGAAGTTCATCCGTTGGTCTCGATCTGTACTGTAAGTTTGAAGTAGTTCGGGTGCGAACTAGTTGTTGAATTTTATGATGTTGGTATCTATGGATTTGAAGTTTTATGATCTGGGTTTTGTGTTTTGCTGTTAGTGTGATCGAATGTTGATCGATTTTCGTTGTTTGCATGTGAATTTTGATCGATTTTTTGTTTTGTTTGGTGTCTTCTTAATTCGATTCTCTGTGGATCAATTGTGAAGTTGTTTCTTTAAGAATAGATGAAGGTTTTGTTTGGAGTGCACTGTTCATCCGTACGGTACTCATTAGTGTTTATCATAGTCAAATTTTCAATGATATTATGAAATTTTGAATTTGAGTTTTTGTGGATATGAATGCTGTTGATCTGAATTTGGGTTTCTTGAGCTATTGTTCTCTTCGTCAATTAAGATTTTGTTTGGGATGCTTAATACTCAGATGGTAAAATATCTTATGACCTATATTTCAGATGTCAAGAGTTTAAATCATGTAAAAATACAAGTATAATGTTTAATAAAAATAAATTAGCAGTTGTTTAAAAAAAAGATTTTGTATAATGTTTTAAGCAAATTCACATCACATTTATACAAGAGAGAAATCATGTCATAACAAATACAATCATTGTAATTGAGATGCAATAGTGCGAGAGTTATTCCTTGACACGTGACATCTTGATAGCTCTCCATCCAAATAAATAAAAAACACTCACGCTTCGTTTATTACGAGTAAAACGAACAATATAAATGTTACATTTTGTTCGTAACATATCGCCCACGAGCCTTAACTACATCGTGTTTGGATAGTTTTTTTTAACTTGAAGTTTCTTTATTCAAAGTTTGCGTCCGGTTTGACATCAATTGATTCCAATATTGAATCAGTATTATTTAAATTCATCAACAATACTCATTCTTATTATTTTAATTTACTACGATAGGATTAATCTAAATTTATAGCATCACTCAACCCTGTATACAAGCATGAATTTCCTTATTTGGGTAATACTTTTACTTCCTACAAAACATTTTATGGCATAGTTGTTGGTCAAAAGCATTAAACAATATGAAGTGTTACAACTTACAAATGTTGATATCGGAATTGGTGAGTTGGCAAAGTGAAAAGCCAAAAATGTCATAAGAATAAAGTCAAAGGGCCTCAAGCGTAAAAGGGGTTTTTGCAATCTTTTAGAAAGAGTATCTTAAGAAGAAGAGTAAATTATCATTTGCATCCCTGATATTTGTTTATTTTAATTACTTACATCCTTGCAGTTTTAAAATTGTCATCAGCCCCCTAACGTTTCATTTTTATATCCATTTGTATCTAAAACTCTAACACCGTTAGTTTTCCCGTTAATTCTTCTATAAAAAGACTAAAATGCCCCTAAGAATTAAATATAAAAATAAAAACCACACCTTCCACATCTTCAAACCCCAATTCAACCCACTGAATCCCCAATTCAACCCACAATCAACCAAATTTCAAACCCTAGATCCGTATGAGGAAGGCTCTGAAGTGGGTTTGTATGGTACGGGCAACGTCATGATGGAGGGACGGCGGTGGTGGTGACTGTTTGCGGCGGTGGTGGTGTGGGGGGGGCTACGGTGGTGGTGGTGGTAGGGGGCTGCGTTGGTGGTGGTGTTTGGGTGGCTGCGTTGGTGGTGGTGGTTCGGGGGGCTGCGTTGGTGGTGGTGATGGGGGGCTGCGGTGGTGGTGATGGGGGTTGCTGATGTTATGGTGATTTGCGGTGGTGGTGGTGGTGGTGATGGGGGGCTGCGGTGGCTGCGGTGGCTGCGGTGGCTGCGGTAGCGGTGGTAGTCCGACACCTGCTCCTCCACGTGGCCCTCAACCCAACACCCTCGTGTCCAACAATCCATGTAAGTGCGACGGGGAACCAGATCTGTAAGCGCCGGAGCTTCACCTCCGGCCACTTGAGCTTCTTCTCCGACGCCTTCCCACTGCCCTCCCACCGCTGGGAACCAGATCTGTAAGTGCCGTCGGGAACATTCCGGCCAAACCTCATCTCTGGTGAACCAAACCTCTGTAAGTGCGACGAGGAAAGGAGTGGATGGTGGTGGTGAAGTGACGGGAGGAGGGGTGGCGACGGGTGGTAGCGTGGTGGCCGGAGGAGCTGTGGTGGTTGGTTGGTGGTGGTGAATGAAGAAGAATATGTAGTGGTGTGCAGATGGTGGTGGAGAGGGAGAGGGGGAGAAGAGTGAGAGAGTGTGTTGGTAAATGAAGAAGATGATGTTGTTAGATTGGTTCAATTTATTTTTTTTTATTTATTAGGGGTAGTTTAGTCTTTTTAGTAATAACTTTAACAGAAAAACTAACAGTGTTAGTCAGTTAAACTCAAATGGAGATAAAAATGAAATGACGGATACTCAAATGGAGATAAATTAAAAGGTTAGGGGTCAGATGACAATTTTGAAACAACAGGATGCAAATGGTTAAAATGAGGGATGCAAATAATTTACTCTAAGAAGAATGTTAAGGTGGTTAAGATGGTATTAAACTATTAATGACTTCGTTCATCGTGTTCAACTGTTCTGCATATATCCTCGTTCCCATATTTCGATGAATAAGCCATGTAAATACACATTTTTCTCTCTGAATTTTTGCATCAATCGGATGCAATTGCGAGCTCATCACTGAAGAATTAAGGCTCCTCTGTCATTACCTCTTTACAGTAAGTTTCAAATCGTCAATTTGGTTACTATTTGATCAATTTTCCATTACAATTCTTCTTCTTCTCACGCGATCTTCATGGATTCGAAGATTCCTGATTGCATTTTGTGTTTGTTGTTTCATTTCTTCTGTTTATCGATTGTAACGAGAAGATTTGAAGTTTTTGTTTGAAGTTTCCCAATTTCGCTTTTTTTGTTCTGCATGTGGTGCTTCTTCGTTCAGTTATCTGTTAATCGATTGAAGTGTCTCGATCTGAAATCTGAATTTCATGAGCTTCTACTCTCTCTGTTGGATCCTTTGTTAATCAATCGAAAAATGCTTTTTCACAAGCATGTAGTTGATTTGATTAATTTGAAGTTCCTCGATTTAAATTTCGTGTTTCGTTTTGTTGTTTGACATGTTGACTTAATCATAATTTGTCAAAATTCAAAATTCAAATTATTCATCATGATTAATTTTAAATCGTTAGATGTTCACATATTTCGGATGTGTGATTTGTTATGTTTTATCAGTGTACGTATTCAGTTACCAGTAGTACTGTCAGCTAATATAATTGTACATTGGCGTTGGTTTTTAAGAATTAGGGTTTTAACCTTGATGTGTTTTCAGTATTATGCCGTCAATAATCAGTAGTACTGTGAGCTATTTTTCTTGTACATTGGCATTAATTAGTTTGATCGTTGACGTCCACCTGAATTTGAATTAGGGGCTCTGAATCGTGGTGATCACGGTACTTGCTGCTCTAAATCTTTAATGTGCGGGTTGTTTGTAGTTAAGGTTCTATATACATTTTTGGGCAAGGGTTTTACGTATAAATTATTAAAATATGCACATATGATTCTTTATATTTTTCGATGTTATCGAAGTAGAATTGAGAATTCTTCAACTTTTCTGTAATCACTGTGTGATGAAATGCCTGTTCAATTTCTGAAAAAATAAGAATTATAGGTTTTCAATTTGATGCATTTCCAGGTTATTAGGTGATTTAATGAATGTTATTCGTTAAATCATGTTGTTATGTTGATGTTGAAATAGTTAATAGTTAAGTAGTTTACTCACTTCTTCGTAATCTTAGTTTGATAAAAAGTTTTCATTGATTTTTGATAGATTCGAATGAGTTTTGAATATTGATGCGTATTCATTTATTACTCTCAAAGTAAGGGGTGTTATGCTTTTAATCATATTTGGTGCTGTTAATTTTTATACGGTGTAATTTGTACTCAAGGTGTATTGGTAAAATGACTGACTGTTTGTGAAAAAATGCAGATCACTGGAACCTATATATTAGTATTAGATCTGATAATGTCTATATCCTCTGTGGATTTGGCTCAAGATGGTGTGAGAAGTGTTGGTAGTGATGATAATGTTGACTTCTCAAAGCTGCTAGATAAGCCTAGACACTTGAATATGGAGAGACAGAGATCTTTGGATGAGAGGTCGCTTGTTGAGGCATCACCCCGTCACCCTTCATTGGCAGAAAATGGCCGAAATATGGATTTCGAGAGTGTTTTTTCGCCGAGTAGAAGATCACCCTTCAATACCACTACCAGCAGTGCTCAATATGGGCTTGAACCACACCCGATGTTTGTTGAGGCTTGGGAGTCGTTAAGGAAGACAATGGTGTACTTTCGTGGTCAACCAGTCGGGACTATTGCAGCACTTGACAATTCTGATGAGAAACTAAACTACGATCAGGTACGTGCTCAATGCTAACTATGTATCTCAATCTTGCAACATGCTAGATTAAGACCCTAGAGAATCTCTAGTGTTAGAAGAAACATGTGACCCATGAAACACCACAATACAATAGCAAGATAAGTAAAGGACTTGAAGAATAAGAACACGGGAATATAACGTGGTTCCTTGATCAATTACATTGGTTATCTCCATGACCAAACTAGTTGATGTTTATAATTCAATATCTGGATCAGGAGTATAGAACCACTTTTATAATTACAATGAGATCTCCACTTTTTTTTGTATCTCTTGCTCGATTACATTGGTTAATAGCCTATACACAAGTTTACACAACCAACTTAGGAACCATGCCTAAGATAAGAAAGGGCTGATCCAGTAAATCTAATCTTTTATCTTCAAGTTTGTGATCATCAAGTTTGTGATCATCGGTGTTTATGCATCAGTGCCTCTGAAAGCTCACCAAGAGAAACTACCATGACTGATCACCACCTCTACGCTTACCACAGTCAAACCTGCCTTTGGGTAGATGTCGTGCCATAAGCTAACAAATGAAATGTCAGGGGAACCTTGGAGGCGGATGAACAAGCGTGCGTAGGTGATCAAAGGCGCAAGGGCTTGCATAGCGTGACGATCGCAACAAAAAAGTGCAATAACAAAAAAGTATGTATAGTAACTACAGAAAAGTAATACTACTCCCCTAAATAATTAAAAAACCTAATATAATTATCATTTACAATCATCCAACTAACATCAACTCTACTCGATTGAAGAAGACCAAACAAGAAAAAAAGAAAAACCTAACAAAAGTAAAAAGAAAGCTAAAAAGAGAGCCCATTACGGTAACAGTAAACCCAAACTCATTTTATAGGGCTTCAGTTAAGTCATTAGAAGAGAAAATGGAGTAGCAGCCACAATATAGAAGAAGAAACCGTTGAGTTTGAACAACGTAATAACTTCGCCACTCTTGCACCTCCTTTTTGAGGACACTTGTCTTGTGTTGCACCACAGCGTAGGTAGTTAAAGCCACTAGGTGCAAAGGGCTCATTAAAAGGAAAAGAATATACACATGGGTAGGACAAAATAAGCATGTTAATAAAAAAAATTAAAAATACCTATAATAGGAAATAAAAACTAATAATTTAATGCTTTGATCCTCTTTAAAAGCTACTAGGTTCCTCTCAATCTCCAACTGTGTTTCCACTTTTGGGTCTTCTCTAGTCATGTTTTTGTAACTGGACGATTCACTTGATGACTTTGGCTAGACAGAGGCCTGACATGTGCTTTTACTACATTGTACCGATCGAACCGGAAGCGCTCCTTCTTTCAAAGAGAAGAGGACGGGTTATTCACATTTCATTATCAACTTAAGTGTCAAGGAGGCATTATGCCTCGCCTCGCCCAAGCTCCTAGGCATGCACGTCTTATGCCTTTAGGGTTTAACTACATAGGCACATAGCCTAGTTAGAGCACCTAGGCACAGGCAACTGTCATTCAAGACTAGTCATTTCTGGTAAATCAAATATACCCTTCTCTCTAGACTCTAGCTTAATACTTTTTCTTATCAATTAATCTTGAAGGCCAGTTAAAGCATTGCAGACCTTCAACTTCTCTCTTGTTACCAACATAGTAAGAAGGCCAGTTAAAGCATTGCAGACCTTCAACTTCTCTCTTGTTACCAACATAGTAAACCTAGCTATCATGGGTTTTCTTCAAGGATAACGTATATTCCTTCACGAATTGCCTCATGAAATGTCATCTTGTTTGAATGTGTTTTGTTTTGTTATGAAACACCAAATTCTTTGCTAGATGAGTTGGACTTTGATTAGAACAATAGCAAACATTGTCTTCATGTGACATGCCTAACTCCTATAGGAAAATTTTCAACCATATGAGCTCTTTACTTGCTTCTGCAACCATTTAATTTAGTTTCAAACTAATAGTCGTTCCCTAAACTATGGAAACATACCCACCGGTGCTTGTCCATGAATCAAAACAACCCCAAACTTGCATCAAAAACCCTCAAGGATAACACCTTTCTGCCTGTAGCAACCACTTGACTGCTTCCCAATGTTATCTTCCTAGATTTAACATAAATATGCTAACGACTCCCACCGCGTGAGTTATATATGTCCTTGTGCAAATCATTGCATACATCAAGCTGCCAGCTAACTGATGCTGGATCAGGACATTCCTTGTCTTCTTTCTTCTGATGTGATTGCCTCTTTGTTAGCTTTAGTGACTTCTCAAGAGTGTACTTCTGATTTTGGCATCCTTCATGACTTCTCTAATACATACCTATGTACAATTCCTATGATAAATTTAGACTGCTCTATATTCAGATATGCTCATCCCAACTACTTTTCTTGCAACGCCTAGGTCTTTCATCTCAAAGTCGTTAGAAAACTATCTTTTTGGTTTGTTGATCTCGTTCACGTCTAATCCTACAACCTTATTAATCAACATACAACATCAATATACAAGACAAGTTGAATATCTTTTAATAATAACGAGGATCCATGGCACATCTTATGTACTGCAAAACTAATTAAACTACCAGTCTACCACACTCTTGGAACTTATTAATTCCATGTAAGCTTTTCTTCAACTCGCATATTGAGTCTTCCTTTCAGCCATATGAAAGCCTTCTTGTTGTGCCACACACACACACATATCATCTTCAAGGTCTATATGTAAGAAGATACTTTTGACATCTAAATGCTCTAGATACAAATCCTCCATAATCACTATGCTCAAGACCAATCTAGTTGTAGCCATACTTACAACTGGAGAGCAGATATATCATTTTAATCAAACTCCTTTTTTTTTTGTAAACCCTTAACCGCCTATGTAACCTTGTTTCTTTAACCTAGAGTGCTCGTTTATTTTGTAGCGATCTCCTCCATGATGGTGGTTTCATGGTATGGATTTTGGTAAACTCAAATCTTTTGAATAAGAATCGCGCTCATTATTTTTGATCCACCAAATAATTTGCTGATGGAATGTGTCAAACTGAAATGTGTCAAATTGAAGGTCTTGACTCTCTAGTGGACCTCTTTAAATATGGAGTTCCATAGCCTAGTTCATTAGTATCGTAGTTATCTGAGCTCTCATTAGTGTCATATATCCCACTGTTAATCAGCATATGTTCCTGAACTCTATCCAATCTCAGAAAGCCTAACAGAACTCACAAGGTCTGCGTCTGTGCAGTCATCAAACACGCTTAATCTTTCCCATTTGGTTTCTTCCTTGCCTCTAAGGACATTGTAGGCTTGTATTTTTTGAGTGCAGTCTCATTAAAGGGGACATCCCTGCTTCTTACTTTTCTATATTTATCCTCCTATAAGTGCATCCCATCTCATTGAACCATAATCAATGAATATACGCCTCGTTCCCTTTGCCTCTAGCTTATTTATAACAAAACTAACTTAGAGGTAGATTCCCCGGACCTTGTGTTTAATGTTTATATGAGGTCTTAGGTATCAGTTACTTTAAAAGGCCACTCCATTGGCCATAAGGCCAAATCCTTTCATATAGAGGTAAAGCCCACAATTTTGGTTTAGGGTTTAGACATTAGTTGTTCATACGAAAACAGTTTATGGGTCAAACTGACCCCATAATATATTTCGCTCATATTAGGAATGACATGTTTCAAACTGGATCCTTGGCCCTTCATCCTGCTCATTTCTTTAAAACATGGTCAATCTGAGACAACAGGACTAAGAATATAACAATTTGACAGAATTTTATGCACACCACACCACTTGCTTGTAAATCAAGTCTTTCTGTTTTCTCTTCACTTGTTAGGTCTGGGCCGTCTCATTTATTTGGTAATTTGAGTAATACAATATTTCCGTTTAATTTCACTCCTCATGTTTGTTGCGCATTTTTGTGTACAGGTGTTTGTGAGAGATTTCGTTCCAAGTGCTTTAGCCTTCCTAATGAATGGTGAACCTGAAATTGTAAAAAACTTTCTTCTAAAGACTCTCCGACTGCAATCATGGGAGAAGAAAATTGATAGGTTCCAACTAGGGGAGGGTGTGATGCCAGCTAGTTTTAAAGTCCTTCATGATCCTGTTCGTAATACGGAAACTATAATGGCAGATTTTGGTGAGAGCGCTATAGGGCGAGTTGCCCCTGTTGATTCAGGATTTTGGTGGATCATACTGCTTAGAGCATATACAAAATCTACTGGTGACACTTCATTGGCTGAAATGCCCGACTGCCAGAAAGGTATCCGGTTGATACTCGCATTATGTCTGTCCGAGGGTTTTGACACATTTCCAACTCTTCTGTGTGCTGATGGATGCTCTATGATTGATAGGAGAATGGTATGTTTTTTTTCTCATATCTTTAGAAAGATTCATATTGGAACTGGCAGGCTGGGTTAAAACATGCATCTTTTAACATGGATTAAATGGGTAACCCTTACCCATCAACATCTTTTTGTATTTAATAAATTATTATGTATTATATAATTTTTTTAAGTACATTTAAAAGATAACAATCTAAAATTTGTAATACACCGATTCTAAGGTTTCAAGTGTGTTGAAAAGACTATGGGTGACTTTTGATTTGTTTGTGCCTAGGTTCTCATTTTATCTACGTTTTTAAAATATTAGACGTTCGAGATAAAATCAACGGTAAAACCATTAGCAATTTGATTTTTTTAGACACATATATAATCATGGTTTTGTATGTAGGGCGTGTATGGATATCCTATAGAGATACAAGCACTTTTCTTCATGGCATTAAGATGTGCTTTAGTTTTACTCAAACAAGATGCTCAAGGGAAGGAACTCGTTGACCGAATCGTGAAACGTCTACATGCTTTAAGCTTTCACATGAGAAGCTACTTTTGGTTAGATTTGAAGCAACTGAATGACATATATAGGTACAAAACCGAAGAGTATTCTCATACAGCAGTCAACAAATTCAATGTGATTCCTGACTCACTTCCCGAATGGGTTTTTGACTTTATGCCAACTTACGGGGGATACTTCCTCGGGAATGTGGGGCCCTCGAACATGGACTTTCGTTGGTTTTGTTTGGGAAATTGCATTGCCATTCTTTCATCTTTAGCCACACCTGAACAGTCAATGGCCATTATGGATCTTATAGAATCCAGATGGCAAGAGTTGATTGGAGATATGCCTGTGAAGGTTTGCTATCCTGCCATTGAAAGTCATGATTGGAGGATTATTACTGGTTGTGACCCCAAAAACACTAGATGGAGTTATCACAACGGAGGATCATGGCCAGGTACATTTTATGTGTCTCTTTTTGTTATGTTTTTTTTTTTAAATATTTTTTTTCAAAAAAGGCAATCATGGACTAATAGGTGAGAGTTTCGACCCATTTACTTGTAAAAGGGGACAGATTGTAATTTATCTCAAACAGGCTCAATAAAAGAACTTAGCTAGAGGTGCAACATATCACATGTTTTATCTCTTTGTAAATATATTAGTGCTTTCTTTATTCATAAAAAATGGAGAAAAGTGTTGGTGAGTTAACCAACCAAAACCAATGCGTTTCAGCCCATACTAGAATGACCCAATTTCAAGCAAACCATTTTGTCTCACTACAAAACTTGAGCAACTTGTCTATCGTGTTTTGATTCTAGGAAGTCAAATATATGATTTTTTTTTTTTATTCTGATATTTATATTTCTTATTTTTTGATGAAATTTGTTGTGGGTGCAGTGCTGTTATGGTTGCTAACGGCTGCATGTATCAAGGTGGGACGCCCCCAAATCGCGAGGCGTGCGATTGAGGTGGCAGAACTTAGGCTTGCAAAAGATGGGTGGCCAGAATATTATGATGGAAAGAGCGGACGCTACATTGGGAAACAGGCTCGCAAGCATCAAACATGGTCTATTGCGGGTTATTTGGTGGCTAAAATGATGCTAGAGGATCCTTCCCATTTAGGTATGATATCACTTGAAGAAGACAAACAAATGAAACCTATTATCAAAAGATCATCTTCATGGAGTTTTTAATCTCTAGTTATATAAGATTTTGATTTTTTTGGTTAATTCCTTATTTAGATTTTTCCATTTGATTTGTAGAAAGAGACGAGAGACGGATAATTGAAGTTTCATTTAGATTTCATTTGGAACAATTATTTGCTTTTAGCATCCAGAATTTCTCGATCTGTACAATATCTTGGGATAATAATGTACATATAGATTATGTAGATGAGTAGGAGGTTCATTAGAAAATATAAAAATAAAATTAGTGTCATGAGTTGATAGTATAGTGATAAGAGTTAGGTTCATTTGATGAAAACTATGGTTCAAATCTTAGCATTAGGTAGATTAAGAGTTGGTGTAGTTTAAGAGTAAGAGTAGATGAGTATGTAAGTCGTCATTCTACAAAAGGAAAATACTAGGGAATGTTCACTGTTTATATTCTTAAACAGTGGCGGATCGAGAAGACAAGTTCAGGGGTAACGTAAAATTATTTTACCGTACATGCAGAGAAGGAACCATTAATTATTTTCTACGGGGTCACAATTTTTATAATTAGCTTCTAACGAAACAATATAAAAAAATTTGGGTTGTTCGATTGAGTCGAGTCGGATCGGATCGAAATAGACGTGATTAAATTGCATTGAATTGTTTACAAAAACACAATACCAAAAGAAATAAATAAAACTAACATTTTATAGTGTTGTGTACGCGCTTTCATCTTTTGATGTTTTCTTTTCACAGCAAAACGATTCATGTTCTCTAAATTTCGAGTTTAAACAATAACTAGAATCATTAAATTAAACATAAAATGTTCGTGATAAACAAATAACCATATAAGAACATTAATAGTATATTCATACACTCTTTACGTCATCTATTTTTATTTTATTATACTTACTTTTAAAATTGAGTTTAATAAATTTTTATAGAACTTTGAATATGATTCATACTCTTATCATTCAATTTTAAAACACATTCCTAAGGATTCGATACAAATTGTCAATGTTTTTAAACAAGAAACAACAGAAACAAAAAACAACAAAAGCATCAATTATTTTATTTTCTTTCTTTTTTTTCCTTTTTTTGCATAAAATAATAAATAAAGGTGTGTATGACCATTGAAAAAAAAGGTATTGTTTTGTTATGTTATATACTAGTATTAAGCTCACTCGCGTTGCAACGGGATGTGTAAAACCATAATGGCACACCACCGTCAGTGACCCTCAATACTGAAGAAACCAATAAAATGAAAAAAATAAATAAAATGAAAAGTAGACGTACAAACATTGAATCATACACTTATGCAAGCAAAAAATAAAACAATAAGTAAAACTGATCTAGGACCAGAGCGTTATGACGTGACTGTTAAATTTGGGAAAAAATAAGTGAAAAAACGTTAAACCACACACGCACGTTGCGACATGTTAACTCGTAAAATTTAGACATAAACGTATAATGGAAATTTTATAAAATTTAAAAAGTATAGAAGCTAAAGTTGAAATTAAAAAAATATATTGAGGATAAATTATAAATTATGTAAAGGTATTTGGTTAAAATAAAAAGGTTAAATATTAAAAAAATAGGTACATCTCATAAAACACATAATACAACTTATAATGCATACAAATAATTAGTATATATATATATATATACATTTTTTATTTTTGGGCTTATTGTTGTATTAGGTTGGGTAATGGGTATTTTGGGTTTGGTAATGAGTATTTTGAGTTTTTATGTTATTTGGTAATGAGTAATGGGTAATAGTTATTTATGTTTTATAGAATGTATTGTTTTTTATAAATTATTAGACTTTTAGTTATAAAATTTAAAACTTTCTATAAAGTGTTGAGTTTAAAATTTTTTAGGGGTAAAGTAATTTCTTTTTAAGGGTAACGGAAAATCAAAACTTCATTCTTAAATAAAACCGTAAAAAAAATTTTACACTACACGTAACAAGTTGAGGGGTAGCGGAGGCTACCCCTCAATTGCACATACATCCGCCCATGTTCTTAAAGACTAATTAAATTTTAATAATTCAAACTATGACTTTTTGACCGATAATAATATATACAATCAATTAGTCGATGATAATTCTATCTTTCATATTCATTGGCAAGTGTCACACCCCGGGTCCAAGGAGGGTGCGACGTCACAGATTAGCAACGGATGTGGCAGCGGAAACAAACCATCATAAGAGCACACAAGTAGAGAAATCACATGGCATTATATTAACTCAAATGAAATCCGAGACTAAACAGCTTAGCCCGGTTACATCAAATTGTTTCACGTCAAAAGTACATAATTTAGAGTATCATTCATTACAAATTGTTCGAAAGTTTAAAGTAGAGTCTATAATGCCATGAGATCGGGGTGCTAAGTCATCGATGCATCTTCCAAGACAACTAGACCTCCATCAAGGGTTACCTGAAACATGCTCAAAAAGTTTTGTGTCAACTAAAAAGTTGATGAGTTCAAGCGGTTAAAGTTTTAGAAAACAAAAGGGACTCTTAAAGTCCACATGTTAAAGTTTTAGTATCAATTATAACTGTTGTGGGGTCACAATCAACCCTGCACTCAGTCCCGGCTAGACTCTTCTAAAGTTATGTTGTACCGGTTAACCCCAAAGGGAGAACTGAGCCTCAAACAGTGGACCATACCT
>BJCO01464767.1:0-19019 GCA_018326465.1 Flaveria floridana | reverse complement strand
ATTCAATAAAGAACCCCAAGCCATGGATCATTATACAAATGCATACAATAAAAGAACATAAGATACTTAGAAGTATACAACCTTTGGAGCTGCCTAAAAAACAAAATTGTAAGGTGAGGAAGATGACTTTTGTGGCTGAAACTTCAATCTAGAAGTCCTCAAGAGGTTGTACCCAAAGCTTCTTCAAACACCTTTGATTGCTAGGAATCTTTGACATAAATTTTCAGCAATCAAAACCCTCTTTTGTTAGCTGAAAATCCTGCCCCTTTTCTTTCAAAAACCGTGAGATTGAGAGAGGTTTTGGGAGAGGAGAGAAGCTTTTGCATGCAAGGAAGAGTGTGTGTAGTTGGAGTGTCTTAGTTGCTTTAAGTCTTGTCTCTTTTCAAGACAAAGAAGTGGGAAACCCCAAAAGGCCCCTTGGTGGCCGAAAATTTGCAAAACAAAAGGTCCCACCTTCTTATTTTTTTTAAACATAACTAACACTCTCTAATCTCTAGTTTATAAAGTTGAAAACTAATTTTTAAACTTTATAAACTTAGCACTCTTTTATTTGTTATCATTTAGCAAAACTAAATAATGAAACAAATAATATCTTATGAACAATTATCCACATAATGATGTTCATCTACAAAAGCAATAATTTAGAAAATCCACTTTCTAAATTTGTGTCATTATTTATTTGTATGATCATATCAACAAATAAATTATCTTTTGATGTTTGTTAAGCTTGTTATTGGGTATGACCCGACTTGGATCATATCACACTAGCCACATTAATTTAATATGTATCTTGGGCAGATCAATTCCTTCAGTTTTAACTTGGATGGCGAAACAAGACAAGAAGGTGGCGTCATAGTCATCGGGATCGGGAGTATCCGGTGAGGGTCTTACTCTTTCTGGTGCTCGTTCAAGTACCGCATCACTTGCTAACAAAGATTATTCAATCTCTCTTCCTTGGGCAGTAAAAAAGGTAAAACTCCCTGAATTTTCAGGGTTTGATCCTCAGGGATGGATCCAAAAGGCTAACCTGTATTTTGATTTAAACCACACAATGGATGACGATCGTCTCCAATTAGCTCGCCTTAGTATGGGAGTGTAGCACAATATTGGTTCACTATCATTACTCAGGTGCATCCTACCATCTCCTAGGTTCATTCTCTTTATTGTAACTTCTCTACAATTCAATCAAACATTTCCTTCCTTTTACATCATTGTTCTTACCATTTACAGAAAACCCTATTGTATTCAATCATTTTCATTATATTTATTGTATTGTTCCTTGAGTGGATCGGAGGACCCCATCATTGGTCCGACCTGCCCCTCGACCTGCTGTTTAGTGGTTCCGATTAGCTTCCCATGGAAACACGAACCAATTCTCAGTTAGATGCTCAGATCAAACAACTTTAAGCGGATGTTGCTGACATTCGCACGTCATTACAGTCACTGGAAGGAGATTGCAACGAAGCAGGAGAGTTTCGCAAAGTTGTTTTAACTAGGATGGCGAAACAAGACAAGAAGGTGGCGTCATAGTCATCGGGATCGGGAGTATCCGGTGAGGGTCTTACTCTTTCTGGTGCTCGTTCAAGTGCCGCATCGCTTGCTAACAAAGATTATTCAATCTCTCTTCCTTGGGCAGTAAAAAAGGTAAAACTCGCTAAATTTTCAGGGTTTGATCCTCAGGGATGGATCCAAAAGGCTAACCGGTATTTTGATTTAAACCATATAATGGATGATGATCGTCTCCAATTGGCTCGCCTTAGTATGGGAGTGTAGCACAACATTGGTTCACTATCATTACTCAGGTGCATCCTACCATCTCCTAGGTTGATTTTCAGTCCGAACTGCTTCAACGGTTTAGTGGATTAGAAATTTAGAACCCGTACGAACAGTTAGCAACCATGAAATAGGGTGATTCAATTTTCGACTACATCGATGATTTTGAGTATCTTCTTTCCTCGTCCCTCGCTTACCGGAATCTCAGTCCATCAGATATTTTGTGGCGGGTTTAAAAGAGGATATGAAAAAATGGGTTTGTCTGCATCGACCACAATCCCGCTTAGACGCCATGTATTTAGCGAAGGACGTCGAATTGATGCTCCGACCAAACTCCGATCAGGCCATTTTGGGTCGTTTCCGTTATTTAAACCCTAATGGGCCTCAACCGTTTGGGCTGAAAGATGGGCTTTCCGTACCTCAACGGGTTGACCCTAAACCTGTTTCTCCATTTTGGTACAATGACAAACAAGGGTTTTCCAAATTGGACTCTTCGCGCTTGATGGTCAGCTCTAAGACACTTTTTTATGCGATGGATACTAACCAGCTTTCACCGAGAGATCGGGGTACCCGTTCTCTATCTCGAACCGAGTGGGAGGAACGCAGGAAGAAAGGGTTCTGTTTCGTTATGGCTAGCAATATGGTCCCACTCATAAGTGCCCAGAAGGCCGGTTACGAATCTTGTTGTTAGGGGATGACAAGGATACAATTACGGGGGGTGATCAATGTCTTTTACAATCAACAACTTCTCCTATACTTGAGGCCGATTCCGGTTGTTTGTTAGGCACTTGCAACGCTTTGGAATTCACAAGTTCGATGGCTTCATAACTCCCTGCGACTACTCTGAAATTTGACGGAACCTTTTTGGGGTTTCCAATTTCGATATTGGTTGACAGTGGGGCGTCTCATAGTTTCATTTCTCGTCGTCTAGTCTCAGCTTTGGGATTATCTTCATCTACATTCCAAGGTATTAAAATTAAACTCACAGATGGACATTTGGTTTTTGTTTCTGAATGATGTGTGGCCCTTCCTATTTTGATTGGTTCATGTTTGTTTTCGGTGGATGCGTTGGCTTTGATACTGGGTCTTGGGATTTTATCTTGGGAATGGAGTGGTTAAAGTCGTTGGGAGAGGTGGTCCATGATTGGCAAAACTCATGGATGCTTTTTGTTCATAATGGTGTTTTTGTTTAAATACATGGGGTCAACAATAGTCAATCATCTTTCTCTGTCTTACATCAGTGGTTAGCCATGGATGGTCTTATGTTAACGACTACTGGAGAAACGCCTCTTCCTATAATTTCTCCCACTCTTAGCCTTACTCAAAAAAGGGAGATCACTTCAGTAATAAACCAATTTGAAACTCTTTTCCTTCTTCCTTCATCCCTTCCTCCAACCCGTCCTAATGACCATCGTATTCAGTTAGCTAATTCAATTCCAATCTGTGTTCGACCTTATCGTTATCCACACGCTCAGAAGACTGAAATTGAGCGCCAAGTACAAGAATTGTTACGGATGGGGATGATATGACCTAGTAAAAGTGCTTTCTCCAGCCTGATCATATTAGTTCGCAAGAAGGATAACTCTTGGCGAATGTGTGTGGATTATAGAGCATTAAACAATGCCATAATTCCTAACAAGTACCCGATTTCGGTAGTAGATGAATTGATTGATGAACTCCATGGTTCCAAGTTCTTTTCCAAATTGGACCTCAAATCCGGTTACAATCAGATACGAATGTCCTCTGATAGCATTGAAATGACCGTTTTCCACACTCATGATGGCCATTACGAATATTTAGTCATTCCCTTCGCCCTTATGAATGCTCCGGCTACATTTCAAGCGGTCATGAATGACATCTTTCGTCATCTTTTATGCCATAAAGTTGTGATATTCTTTGATGCTATTTTGGTTCACAGTCCTACTTGGGACACTCACATATCTGACTACATGCTATTTCTGACATTTTATTACGTAACAATATCAAAGCTAATCTAGATAAATGTAGTATTGGTCAACAATCTATCAATTATTTAGGACATATCATCGATGGGCAAGGAGTTTCGATAGATCCAGCCAAAGCGGTCGTCGTGCTGAATTGGCCAACCCCTACCACATTAAAAGCCCTTCGTGGGTTTTTGGGTTTGACAGGATATTACCACAAATTCGTCAAAGATTATGGTAGCATTGCTAGACCATTGACGAATCTCACCAAAAAAGATGCATTTCATTGGACCCCAGCAGCACAAGCTGCTTTTGAACAACTCAAAACGGCTTTAGTTTCGGCTCCAGTTTTGTCCCTGCCTGATTTCTCTGTTCCATTTGCAGTGGAATGTGATGCTCTCGAGTATGGTTTGGGCGCGGTTCTCATGCAACACAAAAAACCCATCGCGTATTTTAGTAAAGCTCTAAGTGATCGTAATCTGTCCAAGTCCGGCTATGAGCGAGACTTAATAGCGTTAGTGCTGGCAGTCCAATATTGGCGACCTTATTTGTTAGGGTCCAAGTTCACCGTACACACAGATCAGAAAAGTCTTAAATTCTTACTACAACAATGTAACACTTCCTTGAATCAATAGAATTGGATAGTGAAATTATTGGGCTATGATTTTGATATTCACTACAAACCCGGGAGAGAAAACAGAGCAGCCGATGCCCTCTCCCGTTATGCATATACAGGCCAGTTCTTACAGGCCATTTCGACTCCCATTTGGTTACATGGCGCTTTGCTCATCGAGGAAGCCAACCAAGACACAAATATTCAATCTCTGAAGGCAAATGTTGCCTCTACACCATCTAAATATCTCAGGTATTCTTTTAAGAATAACATTCTGTTTTATCAAGACCGTTTGGTCATCTCCCGTAACTCAAAGTTTATTCCGGCTCTCTTACATGAGTTCTATGTTACCGCATCCGAAGGACATTCAGGATTTTATAGAACTTACCAACGATTAACGGCTAATGTGTATTGGGTTGGCATGACATCCACGGTTAAACAATTTATCTGTGAATATGACACTTGTCAAAGATGCAAAGCCAATTCAGTTCTGCCCGAGGGCCTATTACAACCCTTACCTATTCCTAATGCAATATGGGAGGACTTGTCAATGGATTTTATAGCCGGGTTACCTCTTTCCAGAGGGTTTTCAGTCATTCTAGTAGTAGTGGATCGTTTGTTGAAATATGCCCACTTTATTTTATTACGACATTCGCATACTGCTAAATCTGTCGCTGAGGTTTTTGTCAGGGAAGTGATTCGACACCATGGTATTCCCAAATCAATCATGAGTGACAGAGACCATCTATTTTTGAGCAAGTTCTAGCAAGAAATTTTTCATTCGATGGGTACTCATCTCCACATGAGTTCGGCTTATCACCCAGAGTTCGATGGCCAAACCGAAGTTGTTAATCATTGTTTAGAATTGTATCTACATTGTTTTGTAGCTGATCAACCCAAAACATGGTCGGTTAGGCTGCCTTAGGCAGAATTTTGGTATAACACAACTTTCCATGCTTCTAAGGGGGTTACACCTTTCGAAACGGTGTATGGTCGACGCCCTCCTTCGGTATTTCAGTTCATTCCCGATGAGGTCCAAGTGGATTCGGTCACAAGGGATTTTCAGGACTGAGACGGGGCTCTAAAACAGCTTAAAATACATTTACCTCAAGCGCAGAGTATAATGAAATTACAAGCTGACAAGTATCAACAGAATGTACAATTGGAGGTGGGCGAATGGGTGTATGTTAAACTTAAACCGTATCGATAATTGTGTGTGGCAAACCGTATTAATCAAAAATTAGCGGCAAAGTTTTTCGTCCCTTTTTAGATCACAGAAAAAATTGGTACAGTTGCTTATAAACTGCTTCTCCCGCCTTTTCTAACATCCATCCAGTGTTTCATGTGTCCTTATTAAAGAAAGAGTTCCTGACGCTACAGAGTCGGTGTTACCTCCTTATTTAGATATGGCTAATTTTCCTCATTTGGTCCCTCAAAGGGTTTTGGATACTCGTATGATTCAGACCGATGCGACTGCAGTAGAACAATGGTTAATTCACTGGACGGACCAACCGGTAAATGAGGCTTCATGGGAGGATGCAGAATGGATTAAACTACAATTCCTTAACTTCAGTCTTAGGGACAAGACTGTTCTTCAAGGGAGGGGTAGTGATACGGATCGTGAGGGTCCTAAAGAGTTACTTGTTTATACTAGAAGGGGTAAAATGCAAAGTGGCTAAAGTTCCTAAAGAAGAGTATTAATAGGAAGGCAATAGAATAGTTAGGGGAGGAAAATTAGTTAGTAAATGAAGATCTCTTGCATCATGCAATGAGAGAGGGAATATATCTGGGTTGTTGGATGTCCTTTTCATTCTCTTTATTGTAACTTCTCTACAATTCAATCAAACATTCCCTTCCTTTTATATTGTTGTTCTTACCATTTACAGAAAACCCTATTGTATTCAATCATTTTCATTATATTTATTGAATTGTTCTTTGAGTGGATCGGAGGACCCCATCATATGGTTATGATAGAAACAACTTCTGTTGTGATGGAGGCAGCTGGTAATTATCATCTGATCCGTCCAGTAATTATCATCGACTGGAGAGAAATGCAATGGGATATTTATTGATATTATAGTGTGAAGTCAAAGTTGTTTTTGTCTTGTTTTCAGTCAATATTATGTTGGTTGTATTAGGGAGGGTAGTTTAGTAAATACGCTTCATATAGTTAGTTGTATAAGTCGTTAAGTGTTTGTTAATCGGTGTTAACAGAAATTAGGGCTTATAAAGAGTAGTAATAAGTAAAGATTGGGTACTTCTTCAAATAATGTTCATTGTTCTTGTTCATCATAATTAGAAATCAAATTCGTATTCTTGTTCTCTGATCTTGCATTTTCTTCTTGAATTAAGTTTATTCACAATTGGTATCTAAGCCTAGTTAGCTCGATTGAAGAAGATAGGGACGAAATCAAGTTGTGTTTCGGGAGATTGATAAAGAGATGGTGTCGCAACGAAGTTTGAATTGGAAAAGTTTGATAGCAAGAATGATTTCAGTTTATGGAGGGTAAAGATGAAGGTGTTACTCGTACATCAAGGTTTGGTTGATGCCTTGAAAGATGATGCAGGATTGCCAGTGAACATGACTGAAATAGTGAAGAAAGATGTTATGGAAAAGGCACCAGTGCCATAATCTTGAGTATTGGTGATAGAGTACTCAGAGAGGTTTCAAAGGAGACAACAGCAGCTGCAGTATGGGCAAAGTTGGAGAGTCTATATATGACGAAGTCACTGGCAAACAGATTATACTTTAAGAAGCGATTGTATACGTTTCAAATATCGTCAAGGAAATCAGTGGAAGATCATAAAGACGAATTCAATAAGCTCATCCTTGATCTTGGAAACATTGAGGTGGAGCTCGATGAGGAAGAAAGAGCAATCAGTTTCTTGTCCTCATTGCCTCGTTCCTATAAGCATTTCGTGGACACGTTGATATTTGGAAGGGAAAGTCTATCTATGGAGGAGGTCCTTGCAGCAATGAACTCAAAAGAGCTTCAAAAGAGAGTTGAGGCTAAGGAGGAGAGTTCTGATGGTCTGTTGGTAAGATGGAGGTCTGAACAACGAGGCAATAAGAATAAGGTCATGTCAAGGTCAAAATCTAGAAGTAAACGAAGATGTTATGTATGCAACTCTGATAAACATCTCAAAAGAGACTATCTCGATTGGAAGAAGAAGAAAGCCGACTTCAGTAGGTCACGAGTTTATAGCTATAATTCTTCAAATGGCTCTGGAGACGGATATGAAAGTGCTGAGGTACTTGTAGTACACCAGGCCAAGGCAAAGAAGAGTGGTTGTTGGATTCCGGGTGTTCATACCATATGACTCCTTGTAAAGAATACTTCAAGAAGCTAGTGTTAGAAGAGAAAGGAACCATACAACTAGGAGATGACAGGCCGTGTAGGATTCAAGGAATTGACATTGTCCTATTTAGATTGGAAAATGGTTCCACTCTTGATCTTACTGATGTGAGATATATTCCTAAGTTAAAAAGGAATCTAATCTCCTTGGGAACTTTTGAGAGCAATGGATATCATATTAGCCTGAGAGATGGAAAGGCTAAGGTAGTCAAAGGTTCAATGGTGTTCTTAACTGGCACAAGAAGAGGTAATAATATTTACTTTTTAGAAGGAAAAGTAGCACTTGATTTTGTTTCTTTGGTGGGTGATGGTAAATAATCAAAGGCCTTAATATGGCACAAACGAATGGGTCATATAAGTACACAAGGCTTAACAGAGTTAAATAAGCAGCAGGTTCTTGGAGATTTGAAAAGCTATAAAGTTAAGATGTGTGAGCATTGTGTGCTAGGCAAGGCTCATAGAGTAAGGTTTAGTAGAAGTAGGCATGTTACAAGGGGAGTTTTGGATTATGTACACGCAAACTTGTGGGGGCCAGCTAGAACCTTATCTATTAGGGGTGCAAGGTATTTCTTGTCAATAATTGATGATTTATCAAGAAGAGTATGGGTTTATCCTTTAAAAATCAAAGATGATACTTTTGAAAAATTTTAAAAATGGAAGTTGCTCGTGGAAACACAAACAGAAAGGAAGGTCAAGAAGTTAAGAACAGATAATGGTTTAGAGTCCTGTAATCAATTACTTGATCAATTCTGTAGAAAACAAGGAATTGCTAGGCATTTGACAGTTGTGGGAACTCCACAACAAAATGGCCTTATGGAAAGAATGAACAGAACTCTGTTGGACAAAGTAAGATGTATGTTGTTCAGTTCAGGGCTTCCTAAACAATTCTGGGCTGACGCATTGGCTACTTCTGCTTATCTGGTGAATCGATCTCCATCTTCAGCCATATAAATGAAGACTCCAATGGAGAAGTGGTCAGGTGTGAAAACTAACTATGATCATTTAAGAATTTTCGGGTCAGTGGCTTATGCACACACAAGTCAAGGTAAGCTTGAACCAACGACTCAGAAGTGTACGTTTCTTAGATTCCCAGATGGAGTAAAAGGGTATAGGTTATGGAGATTTGATGATTGTAGCCCAAAGGTAATTGTAAGCCAAAATGTAGTTTTTAAGGAAGATCTAATATATAAGGATGTAGTGGGTCATGGAGGTCAGAATGTACTCGGAAGGATCCTTTATTTGGAGGGTATTCAAGTTGAGGTGGAGTCTTCCGAGAATAAGTCAAGTACTTCTTATGAGACTTATCAAACAGGCAACACTAACAGAACAGCTGAAGGCTATAGTCTAGCTAGAGACCGGCCTAGAAGACAGGTTGTACCTCTTACTAGGTACAGCTCTGTAGCTGACATTTCAGCTTTTGTTTTTGCAGCAGCCAAATATAAGAGCATTCATGAACCATTGTCTTTTTCTGATGCAATCGGTTCTAAAGAAAGTGAAAGGTGGATCAGTGCAATGGAAGAGTAAATGGAGTCCTTGCATAAGAATGGAACTTGGGTTCTTTTGGATAAGCCCATTGACCAAAAGTTAGTAGACTGCAAGTGGACCTATAAGATTAAAGAAGGTCTATAAGGAGAAGCTCCAAGATTTAAGCTTAGACTTATGGCTAAGGGTTTTACCCAAAAGGATGGTGTAGACTATAATGAAATTTTCTTTCTGGTGGTGAAACATGCATCAATTTGAGTTATTTTATCTTTGGTAGTTGCTTACAATCTTGAATTGGAACAGTTGGATGTAAAAACCGCTTTTTTACATATGAACTTAGAAGAGGTGATATATATGAAACAACCTCCTAGGTTTGAAGAGGGAGGACAAAATGAGAAAGTGTGTTTGTTGAAAAGCTCTTTGTATGGCCTTAAACAATCACCACGACAGTGGTACAAGAGATTTGATGACTATCTAGTTTCTCATGGGTTTTCTCGAAGCAACTTTGATAGTTGTGTGTATTTTAAAGAATACAAGAAGATTAGCTATGTCTATTTGTTACTTTATGTCGATGACATGCTAGTAGCCTGTGAAGACAAGGCACAGATTGATGAGACCAAGTTGTTGTTAAAGGCTGAGTTTGATATGAATGAGTTAGGGGAAGCAAAGAAAATCTTAGGTATGGAGATCTTTAGAGATAGAGAGAATGGTCTGCTGAAACTGTCTCAAGAGTCATATGTTGATAAGGTTCTACATAATTTTTCTATGGATCAGGGTAAAGCGGTTGGTACTCCTATGGCTTTACACTTTAAACTCTCAAGTAGAGATGCTCCTCAGAGAGCTGAACAAGAATGTTACATATCAAAGGTGCCTTATGCTAATATTGTTGGTAGTATGATGTATTTGGTGGTGTGCACTAGACCAGACATTGGATATGCAATGAGTGTTGTGAGTAGGTTCTTAAGTAATCCGGGTAAACAACACGGGGAAGTTGTGAAATAGATACTGAAGTATTTAAAGGGTTCTAGGAGTGTTGGGCTTATTTATGGAAGAATTAGTGCATCAGCATGTGTAGTTCAGGGCTATGTTGACTCTGATTTTGCTAAGGATTTAGATCGTGGTAGATCTATTACGGGGTATGTGTTCAAGGTGTTGGGTGGGTCTATGAGTTGGAAGGCCGCACTTTAGCATGTAGTAGCTCTTTCAACTACTGAGGCTGAGTTTATAGCTATGATAGAAGCTGTTAAAGAAGCAATCTGGTTAAAAGGTTTTGTTTCTAAGATAGGAGTTGATGTTGATAAAGCCATCATCTGGTGTGACAACTTAGGTGCAATTCAATTATCGAAGCATCAAGTTTTTCACGAAAGGTCTAAACATATCAATGTTAAACTATATTATATTAGAGATGTGTTAAACTCTAATGAAGTGAAAGTTGAACATGTGGTTACTAAGCATAATGTAGCAGATATGCTTACAAAGTCTTTGCCAGGTGTGAAGTTTGGGCATTGCTTGGATTTGTTGAATGTTTCTTGAATGAAGAACTTTGTCATGCACACTAAGGTGGAGATTGTTGATATTGTAGTGTGAAGTCAAAGTTGTTAATGTCTCTTTTTCAGTCAATATTATGTTGGTTGTATTAGGGAGGGTAGTTTAGTAAATACGCTTCATATAGTTAGTTGTATAAGTCGTTAAGTGTTTCTTAATCAGTGTTAACAGAAATTAGGGCTTATAAAGAGTAGTGATAAGTAGAGATTGGGTACTTCTTCAAATAATGTTCACTGTTCTTGTTCATCACAATTAGAAATCAAATTCGTATTCTTGTTCTCTGATCTTGCATTTTCTTCTTGAATTAAGTTTGTTCACAATATTGAATGGAAGTCGTACATCTCTTCCATGATAATTAGGAATGATTTAAATAAAACTTTAACACTTAATTGTTGTGCCATCAAAGAGATAATTATACGACTTTGAGTGAATGGTGATGGTTTCAGAGATTGAGTTTAGAATGGAGCATTATCATGCTGATAAGTGATAACGTATTGTAGATCAGAGATAAACAAGAGAAAAGATAGAGAGGGGAAACTGATTTTATTTATTAGGGCTGCATTTATAATAAGAACTAATGTTTATCACGTATATGATTTATCAATTTCCCTTGAAAGCAACTCACGATTTTTATTTTCTAAAAGACAATGTTACGATTTTTTGAAAAAACTCTTAATCTCGAGAAAATAATAAAAAAATGGTGGAATATTTTACTTTCAAGACTCAAATCATGCAAGTAAATCGTGAATGATTTTTACGAATTTGTTTTTTTTCTATTTTCTTTTTAACGGCAAAATGTACAACCATAAATCGAAGAATAAGTTTATTTTATTCGAGTTCGATAATCCATTTTTCCATTGCAACTGGATCCAAACCTTTCAAGATAAAACACACAACTGAAAGACCATTTTGGATAAACCTCTTAAGAACAACCTAAGAGATAGTAGGTTGATGAGTTGTTTGAAAAAGAGAGCATGAAAGAGAAAACAAGATTGTGTGACACGAATCCATCAGCTCTTTCGGTGATGTAACATTATAAACTTATAAGAACATAAGAGAACACCTAGTGGCACTTCATAGTCATAGGAGTTCACCCCTGTTTGAATTAAATAAGAGGCTAAAAGCCATCACCATAAATCTCCGAGAGTTGGAGCTCTCCCATTCACCCCTAGTTGTATTAAACAAAAGGCCAAAAGCCATCACAAGAAATCACAAATCTCACATGTTATCCTATATAATATGTACAAATCACACACACTGATAAAAAAGAGAAGATAGTGGGCTCAATGTGTTGGTCTGGACTAGAAGATAGTGGGCTTATTTGTTGTCGTTGGGCAGATGAGTCTGAAATTTGTTTTGATCTGAAATAATAAAAAGGGCTTATTTGGACAAATACATCTCTCATTTCCTCTCTAAAAGGAATAGGGTTTCAACTTAATGTTCCCGGATTTCATTGCCATTTAATATTTTCAGACATAATAATTCAACAATGCATTTTTCCAGTCAAGACAATAACAGTGAAAGATATTTAGATATCAAAGTTCTTTCTCTACAATTGCTCTCATTGTAGTGTCAAAGCTTTTTCTCAACAATTGCTCACATTTTTTCTACAAGACCCTCCACTACATATTAGGGTCCTTTCATCTTCCAGATATTTTAGTGACTGGTTCTGGGTGAGTTTATATGGTTTTGTATGAGACTCTAGATCAATTCTTGTAGTTGGTTTGTTAGTGTATAGAGTTGTATATCATTTGTGTCAAAATTGTAAATCCTTACCATTAATAAATGGATTTACAAGGTTTTTGCAAGTAAGAACCCATTGGATCATCAAGTAAGAAGAGCCCAAAAACACTACGCATCCTTGAATCATTCATTCAAAACTTGCAGCTGTGGCTCATATATATCATAATGCTCTTTAACATATAGTTCTCTTTTCACTTGTTTTCTGCACATACATAACCTAGATGCTACAACCATACAAAATTACAACAAAACAGAATCCCACTACATATCGTATCCTTCATTGTGCAATTCTTTGCACCTCATTTTGTTCATCAAATGTTTCAATCAAAAGTGGAGGCGCATAATGTGCAGTCCCTTGATGTTCTTCTGCATCCTGGCAATATGAAAGTATAATCGTATCAATCGACATTTCTACCACCGCAAAGAAAAGGGTAGCCACGACATAGCCAAGACCCCAAGACGCCTACAAAATCCAATAGAATACAGTTAGTATCAATCTTTTTGTGCAAAGATTCAGTTTTGACATGAACCCGTATCACATACCAGCACAGGAAATAATGGAGATGTGATCTTGTTGTGGGATGATTTGTATTTATGAGTATCCAACATAAGAAATGCAAAAAGTGCACTTGCAAGACTCACACACAGCTTTCCGAGAAAGAGAATAACATCCCCGATTACATTTACTCTGCCTATACGCAGAATATTACTAATTATCAAATCCGTTGCCATTTCAGAAGCTCTGAAAAACCCTTTTCCTGTTATAGCAATCTGCAAAAATAAAAAATATATACATGTAAACCAAAGAGCAAATTGCAGTTTCAAACCAATCACTTATTAGTGAGTTGATTTGGGTTGTGTTTTATCTCAAACAGGTCAAATGGGTCAAACATGAAAGTCGCCCCAAGTCTAATTTAATACGTACAACCTCCTAAGTATTTTGTATAAATTTATATATTATTGTAATTGCAATAACATTGGTTTTGTAATTGTTGCTAAAATATTAATCATATTTATGGTATAATAAAAATTGGAAAAAAGGGGTTGCGGGTCAACCTGGCCAATTCAACCCATATAAAAGGTGATCTTTTTAAGCTTGAACATTTAGTGGCACGTTACCCAACCCGCTTGACCCATTCATATTTTGCTACCTTTACAAAAAGGTAAGAGAGTTCACTAACCATAATGTATGCATTCCGGTTCACAGATTTTACGGTCAGTTCAATACATTTTAAGCAAAACCGAGAAGTATAAAACATCATCCGTTTAATCCAGCTTTCGGGCATGATGTCAGCAACTTTTAGTCTTCGGCGTATGGCCTCAAGTATGAACCTAGTTGACTCAACAAAAGATACAATCAAGGAGCCGATCGCAACCGATCCCAGGCTATATCGCATGAGTAGCTTCATTGATGAAACAACAGGAAGAAACGGAATCGTTGTCTGAATGAAATAAAGATTAATAATTAGGGAAAAAAACAATGCAAAACTAAAAAATCAAGCATGTTTAATCAGATAAAAGGCTAACCGAAGATTCCCCATGAGCCCAATAGTATGAAGCTACAGAACCAGCAATCACCGTTGAAGAACACGCTATGATAAACTGAGTAGCCCAATAGCACCCAAACAAGTGGAAAAGAATTGAAGCTCCGATATGTGGGGTGTAACGGATGCTATAGCCACAACAATCATCACAACTTGACCCGTTTGGCTTCAAGATCATAAGCACAACAATTTGTGTTGCAATCATTGCGGACTATTTGGCCCGAACTAAAAAGATGAAGAGCAGCTGATAACCAAAACATATAAAATACTGCAAGGATTGTGTACGGTATAACTGGGAAAATAATAAGAGCACGAACTTCTCCAATAACCTTTGCAGCAACCTGCAGTTATAAATTATAGCTAATTTCACATGCATTGATGTCATAATTAGTGGAATTATAGATTATAAAATATGATTATACTTGCCTTGAGTACGGATGTTGCCCTAAGAATCCGCCTAACAATAGCTATAGATGATAAAACAGAAACAATCATAACACATGTCATGAGGAAAGCAGCTGCACGAATATGATGTTGTTCCTGGATAAACAAATTAGTGAACAATTATATTTACCACAAGCTAGAAACACCTTCTTGTGAGCAAATGAATTAATGAATTGGTTAATGTAAGAATTTACCCTAGCAGAAACATGATAGTATGGATCATGTTCACCAATGATGGGTGAAATAGCATCGTCTCCGATCCATCCAGCTAAACACAAAATAAGGAAAAACTGTCATACCATCACATTGAAGGACTCATGTGTTCAAAATTACAATATTAATAACTTCATCCAACTAGTCTTTTACCTTTCATGTAGTAGAACATTGTGACTGATATTATGAGGCCATTAAACAAAAATACAGTAACCCATGGCATTACGGTTACAAAATGTCGAATCATCAAAAGCCATAGCATAGATAAAAATAGAGGCAAGAGTCCTCCACATACAATCAGCACAGACCATGATTTTCCAACATCAGCAACATATCTCTGAAATCATTACACCAACACTTAATCACAATCTTGAAAATATTAAAGCTATGCACTACCATAACAAAAAGAATTCAGGGTATGCTCTGCTTAGCAAAATAACAAAAAATATATTTTACAAGAGGTGGAATTTTCGACCCAGTTACTATATGGGTCAATTTAGGTTACATCATCTCAAAGGGTCAAATAAAAAATTTTAGTTAAAAAGGGAACTAGTCAAACAGGTATGATGGTCTGAAAGTTGCTCAAAGCCTATTGTTAATGTAGTAGTGTAGTACAATACTAAGATAACAAATTTTCAATATGAGTTGTCTTTATCTCAAATGTATCTAATAAAAGAGGTAACAAAAGGGAATAAGTCAAATGTGTCTCATGGTTTAGAACTTGCACTAAGTTTATTTTTGATGAAGTGCAATATTTTTAATTTTAGTAAAAGCAGGAATCCCCACACAATTACTTATGAACATGTCACAATGCTGAGGGGTAGAACGGGTCCGAAGGAATGAAAGTCACCCAAAATCTATTTTAATGCATATGAACTCCTTGATCATTTTGTTCAAAGATTTACATTATTATTTTACAACAATAAAAATTAACGGTCCATATTTCAAATTCTTGTTAAAAGTAGATACAAAGTGTTTCCATGTCAACCCAACCCGTTACACAATGAACCAAAAATAACCCGTTTCAACCAAAACCCATTTTGACCAGTTACCCCACCTATCCTCCATACCTTTAATACTGATGATCGCGTGTTGATTGATTTGTGAATAGATTTATCTATGACCATGTCATCGTTGATGGTAACTCCATTCATTTGCTTCCAATGTGTTAACGATACATTTGATGGATGATCAACAAATTGGCAAGTCCAGTAAACTGCATTACCAATACAACGAATTACAACAATTAACGAATTAATATTGGAACAAACAATTATTGAACATAAAATTGACTAATGGCATACCGTTTACGCTTGGAAAAATGACAGGGTAACAAGGACCTTGAAGTTGAAGAGAAGTGTTTCTTAATTCAGGAGTAAGGTCAGCGAAATAATCATAATTCATATCAATCCAATCATCTAACGAAAGACGAATATCTCCTTCTGGATAATCACAAACCCAGTTTAGAGAATCTTCTGATGGTATTGGGCAATCCAATAAACATATTGTTCGCGCATTAGAGAGTTTTACTCCACTGTTCTTTGATCCACTTTGGTAAACTTGATTAGGATTAACGTAATATTTGAGCTCCAATTCCCTAAGGTTAAAATCTTTGTGTTTGCCTCCACATACATTTCCTTTGTAATCCAAACCAAAATTTAGCCTATATCAAAGAAAAACAAAGGATTAACAAATCATGACATTAGCAAACAAAAATAGTAATATATTTCCTTGAAAATGACACCCTATCAATTAAAATGTAGCTAATTCTTCAAGAATGTATCTTATAATTAGCTAATTCTTCCCCAAACTATAACCAGGGCCGGCCCTGAGGGGGGGGGCGTGGTGGGCGACCGCCCAGGGCCCAATCTCCTCAATGGCCTGAAATTTAAAAAAAATTATATTATATATGTATTTAAGAAAAGCTTCTATATACTTTGTTAGACATTTAAACTTATTAGAATTTTAATTATATTAATCCTAACAAACTCTAGAGTTCGTTAATATTTTAATTATTTTAACCCACTACCATTTTACCTATTACTACAATTTTTAAACCCATTTTTAAACTCAAACAAAATAACTTACGATTTAGGGTGGGAGATGTAAAAGAACGATCGAAACATAAGAGGTCAGAGCAATCGATTGATCGAATTATAGTCTCGTTTTTTCTACTCGCACAAGGTCAAAACTTTATATATAAATTATTCACTTTATATAACAAGAGCCCGTTTTCCTCAATTCTCCCAGGGTCCAAAATTTTTTATGATTCTCGGGACCAGCCCTGAGTATAACCGTTAATGATTAATGTAACTTTCTTGACTAATATGTTGAATAACCAGTCAAGAATCCTGTATTCTTTACAGTTCAATCCCAAAAATACCACATCCAAGAATCAAACATCGGGTATATAAAAAGGCAAATCCGGTGCACAAGGCTCTCACATGTGCGGGGTGAGGGTGTCGGGCCACTTGGGCATGCATCTTACCATGCATTTCTAAAAGAGGTTGTTTCAAGACTCGAATACAAGGTGACATGACAGTAAACCTACCATTGCCCAAAAGGTGCACTACTGCACTCAAAATAGAAAGACTAGCAAAAGAACCTAATATTTTTCTTAACAACTGTTAGTCTACTCCTAAATCCATATAATCCGCTTACGACAGGTTTTGAACGTCTATTACACACGCGGATACCATTGGGCAAATGCTGGTCGATAGCAAAAGGATCTGATTGGCATTATCAAGTAGATTGACAGTTTGACACAACCACCGAATCAAATCTTGACTGCCATAAAAGCTTAATTAAGTGTCCATACAGAGAATAAATGCAAGAAATCTTGAAAACCCTCAAGAAGAATTAAATATTCACAAAACAGAATTTGACAACATGTATTCAGAAATTAAAAAGCATAAAACTTTACAGCTTTTAACTTCATTTTACCTCAATGGGTTTCCTTGGTTGAAGCCGAAGCTGGAGTTAACAATCATGGCGATCCAGAAAGCTATGAAAAACACAAGAAACACAACATCTCTGCATTTCCTGTTGTGCTTTATGATCCCATTTGCACCACCCACTTCACCATTTCCATCACTTGATGGGTATTTGCCATTAACTCCTTTCATGTGTATGATTGCTTCAGATTGTATAGAGAGAATGAGGGTTTTGATGAAAGAGAAAGAGGGAAACCAGTGAGACTGTAAAAGCAAGAAAAAGGAGTGAGAAGGGGCTCACAAAAGAAGATATGGGAAATATCATTTCTTTAATCATCTCATGTTCCTGTTTTTCTTGCTTTTTGGTTCTATATTAAATTAAAAAATAATCTTTTTTACGTTATCTTTTTTAAAATTGAGAAAAATTGTAACTTTGAGTGGTCCTTTTAATTCTTTTCCAAAAGATGCTGCTAATTGGAACAAAAACAGTTTTTTTCTTACTTTCTAGTTTCTCTATCTAATAATTATTAACTTTCTTACTAATTTAAATTTAAAATAAAACAAGGGTTGGCGGGTGAAACTTGAAACTTTGACGTATTTACTTGAACTCAAAAGTCATGTCACATAAGTGTTTTTAAACATAACATGTGTATTGACAGGTTAATGCTAAACGAATACTTTAACATAATAAATAAATATTTATTTTCTTTACATCTAATAGCACTAAGGTCCTAAATTACATAGGTGCTGTTTGTTTTTCTACAGAAAAACGTCTGCAGTCTGCGGAGCACATCTGCAGATATCTACAGCAGAAGATGTGGACCAAACATCTACAGTTTGCAAGAAAAAAACTGTTTGTTTTTTTTAAATCTGCAGACTGCTAAAATATTATGTAATTAAATTAAACTTATATTTTAAATTTTAAAAGGTACTTTAACATTAAAATATAAATAAAAGTCATACAAATATATTATGAGGAATGACAACAGACCATGAACACGACAACTTGAATAAATGCAAAAGAATACACACACACCATGGGAGGCATATCCCTTTTTTATGCTATACAAGACTCTTGCCTAATAAACCATTGAAACCTAAAAGTCCCCTAAAACAAAACAGATCAGATGCCCTAAAAGTCCCCTAACTGACACAGCGTGTACCATTTGCCTCTGCATGTATGACCCAGTTGCTATTTGACCGATCTTTGACCGAGCAAGCACCCCAATACATGGTTCCATCAATCTCTTCAAGTAAGCATCCATGGTTCCACAAATCAAACAAAACTTAAAAAAATAATAAAAACCTTCAAGGATGGAGGAGGTTCAAGTGAGGTAGGAGGTTCAAGGATGGAGGAGGTCCGACGGAGGGAGGGTCGGCCGGAGGAGGTAGCGGCGCAGGAGGGCGGCAACGCAGGGAGGGCGGCGGGG
>BJCO01464766.1:0-28620 GCA_018326465.1 Flaveria floridana | reverse complement strand
TGTTGCTGGCATAATCTAGGACTTGGACCTAGTTAATAAAATCAATTGATTGTACTTTGTTATGTCTTGTCAAATATTAGTTCATTGTTGAAACTTATGAATGTAATGTTACCTTTGAAACTTATGAATAGTATATTTGGATTTAATAATAGCGTTATATGGCTGTGAACGATCTTAACTCTCACACCTCGACGTTTCCGCCGTCAAGGTTGGGGTGTGACATGCCCATGCGCCCGAAGAAGCTCATGTGCCTAAGTGTTGAAACGCCTAAGTAGCCCATGCACCTGCATAGTTGAAAAACACCTAAACAGGCCTCATGCCCCTGCATAGTGCTAAAACGCCCAACACTTAGAAAATTTTCCTGAAATTTTTAGGATAAACAGAATTATTAGGGTTTGACCGTAGTTTGACTTAAGGGTTATGATTGTTTATATTATGCGTGTTTATGGCATGTCTTATGTTCCATATTAATTATTACTATATGACTTTACATGGCGTGTTTATGATCATATACGTAAAGTATTATCATTAATAAAAAGTGAAAGATTAATGATAAAGAGAAGTGGAACATAAAAGAATGAATGAAATTCTTGCAAGCAAATGAATGGAGGTGCACAGCCATGTTGTCGTTGGCTCAACTGTGTGCGGTTTAGCTAACCCGAAGGATGCACACAGGGTCAATCATTAAGATTGACGGGAGCCTTGTAGTATACCCTAGGTGACTAGGTCAGCTTTGTGCACAATGTTCGTGGTCATTTATAGACCACAGGCCTAGCATCATCTTCGTGCACAATTTTCAAGGTATTGCACATTGGTCCGGATGAAAGTGAAAGATAATGAAAAGAGTACGAAATGAACAAATGTGTACGAAAATAAATGAAGTTATACCTTGTTGTATGTACAATGAATGCTCACCTACGGAAGTAAAGAAAGTATTTTATTGTAAAAGAGTATTTTATATATAAGCTATACAAGGTATTTTAACGCTTTTAAAACTAGAACTCACTCAGCAACGCTGACTTTTATGCATTTTCAGTTGGCAAGTAATTTTGCTTAGGATGGCACAAGGGGTGAAATTACTCGGTGGGACGAGGCTGACATCCATTCATATTTGATGATATTGTTGTTTTGTAATGCAATTAAACAATCTTTTGTAACTGATGAACAACATTGTATTGCTTAACAACAGTAATTATAAATTAAATGAATGGTTTTTGCTAACTCGATTCCGCTGCTTAATTTATGAATTATATAATGTTTTATGTAATAATGTGATGATTGTCCAACTGTAAGCGTTTCGGGAACGGGGCTTTATAAGTTGATATCAGAGCTAAAGTTTAATTGAATTAGGTAAAATATTTTCAAAAACTTAATCTTAAACTGAAAATGGGACCTAATGGAGTGATGTCAGCTCGAGTAGCTACGTTCCATCAGGTATTTATTTTTTTAATTTTAACTGGTATTATGTGCGTGTGGTATTTGACTTATGTGCTTTTAGTAGCTTTAGATACTGATGTAGTCAGGATAGGAAATACTAGGGGTGTGAATAGTAAAGTAAGTGGCTAATTACAACTGGCCACTGTAACTAGGGACTTACTATACTCAACATAAACTAAGCTATTAACTTGAATGACCGTGTTAGTGTTTGACACTTATAGTGTTTAGAGGATGGCTGGAGGTAGATCTTCTAAGGCTTCTAGGGGTGGAGCATGTCGTGGACATGGTGCCGAACCGTGAGTTACTAGGAATAGGACTAAGACTACTGAGAAGATCTGTGAAAAGCCCGAGATGCATCATCCGGAGGGTGGTAATGAGAGTGCGAAATTAAGGGCCTCGGTGAAAGAGGCAGTGCTAGAGGAAGTCCATCAAGTCATGCAGACAATTCTACAATCTGTAGTGACTGAAGTGATTAAAGCTGTGAGGGAGGATGAAAAAAAAGAGAGGAAAGATAAGAGGAAGCCCACTGGGAGAGGAGAAAGGGAATAATCAGAGGCTGAGACGGTTGTCTCTAGTGAAGAGGAGGATGAAGAAGCGGTGCAGGAAACTGCACGGGGCTGTAATTACGGGGCATTTCAGAGATGCAAGCCCCCAACATTCAATGGGAACGGTAATGCTGCTGCTGCTCACTGATGGGTGAGGGAGATGGAGGTTGTGCTTGATATCAGCGAGTGCCGAGAAGATCAGAAGGTGAAGTTTTCCACCCACTCGTTGGTGGAGTCGGCCTTATCCTAGTGGGACAATATTGTCCAGGGCGAGGGTAGCCGGGCCATTGGAAAGATGAGGTGGCTAGAACTGAAAAAGTTGGTGATTTAGGAGTTCTGTCCTCACAGGGAGTTGGAAATATTGAGAGGGAGTTCCTGCAGCTGGAAGCGGGAACTATGATGCACCAACAGTATACCACCAAATTTAACGAGATGGGAAGGCTGGTGTCTGATCAGGTGACTCCGATATCAAGGAAGATTAAGAGATATGTCCAAAGGTTTCCGACTGATATACATAGGTATTTGATTGCTGCCCAACCGAGTACCTTTTGATCGGTTGTAGATCTGGCGGGTAGGTTGTATGATGAGCGAGAAGAGACTGTGGCGAAGGCGAAGAAGATAGGTGGTGGTTATAAGAACTAGATCAGGAAGCGGTTTGGACATGGTGGTTTCGCTCCAAACAACAAAAGGATGAAGATGGATAATCGTAAGGCGTCATCAGGTTCGGGGCTGAGGAAGTGTGATAGATGTGAAAAGGAGCATACTGGGAGTGCAGGTTGGGATTAAACATATGTTTCAAATGTGGAAAGCCTGGTCACATTGCAAGGGATTGCAAGGCGTTAAGGTGTTATAACTGTGGTGTGGAGGGCCATGTGAGCAAGGACTGCAAGAAGCCAAGGGCCGAGAGTTCTGGGGCGAAGAAGAAGGTTGAAGAAGGAGGGTAGAGGGCAAGTGCTAGAGCTTTAACGGTGACCCGGGAGGAGGCTAGAGTGGACCCCGATGTCATGTTAGGTATGTTTCTAGTAAACCAAACTTGTGCCTTTGTATTATTTGATTCTAGTGCTAGTAGGAGTTTCATCTCTACTACTTTTTATGCTAAATTGTCTGTTAGTAGTAGGAGTATTAATGATCCATTCGTTGTATAAACTGCTATTGGTAAGCCTACTAGGATTACTGATATGATAGGAGACTGTGCCATAGAACTAGAATGCCATAGGTTTTCTGCCAATTTTCATGTGATGCCAGTAGGCGGATTCGATGTAGTGCTAGGGATGGATTGGTTAGCAACCTACAAGGCGAACATCATGTGTCGCAAGAAGATGAATCGATTAGTTGCGCTTGATGGAAGTTCAGAGACGATATACTGTGATCGCGTTACTAAGGTGCCAAAGGTGATTTCAATGGCGGTGGTGGAGAAGTGCGTGAGGCGTGGATGTAATGCCTACTTGGATTAAATGCAGGATGTGGACGCCTCTGTACCACAACTGACTGAGGTACCAGTTGTATGCGATTTTTCGGACGTGTTCCCAGAAGATTTACCCGATGTTCCACCGGATCGTGAAATTGAGTTCTAGATTGATCTGATACCTGGTGCTCAACCCGTTACCAAAGCACCGTATCGATT
The DNA here is from genome assembly GCA_018326465.1 of Flaveria floridana. Taxonomy (NCBI): domain Eukaryota; kingdom Viridiplantae; phylum Streptophyta; class Magnoliopsida; order Asterales; family Asteraceae; genus Flaveria; species Flaveria floridana. The sequence goes on along the minus strand of BJCO01464766.1, from coordinate 25,014 downwards.
AGCTCCGACCAAGATGAAGGAACTCATGGTTCAACTGCAGGAGTTGATGGATAAAGGGTTCATTCGACCGAGTATCTCTCCATGGGGTGCTCCGGTCTTATTTGTCAAGAAGAAAGACGGTAGTATGCGGATGTGCATCGACTACTGAGAGCTAAACAAGTTGACGGTAAAGAATCGGTTTCCGTTACCAAGGATTAACGACTTGTTTGATCAACTACAAGATGCCAGTTGGTTCTCAAGGATAGATCTTCGATCTAGTTATCATCAGCTGAAGGTGAAGGAGCGAGATATCCCTAAGACAACTTTTCATACGCGTTATGGAAACTACGAGTTTCTCGTCATGTCTTTGGTCTAACTAAAGCGCCAGTTGCCTTTATGGATTTGATGAACCGAGTATGTCAGCCAATGTTAGATAAATCAGTGATTGTGTTTATTGATGATATCCTGATTTATTCGAGAAGTGAGGAAAAACATGCCAGCCACATACGCGAGGTGTTGGAGACACTTAGAAGAGAGAAGTTATATGCTAAATTCTCTAAATGTGATTTTTGGTTACACGAAGTCCAATTTCTGGATCACGTGGTGAATGCTGAAGGAATTAAGGTGGACCCGGCAAAGGTGGAGGCAGTGATGCAATGAAAGTCTCCAAAGACGCCATCTGAGATTCGCAGTTTCTTAGGTTTAGCGGAATATTACAGGAGATTCATCCAAGACTTTTCCAAGATAGCCTCACCTTTGACCAAGTTGACTCACAAGGATGTGAAGTTTGTGTATGGTCAAACACAAAAGGATGCTTTCCAGGAAGTGAAGACGAGATTTACTCAAGCTCCTGTGTTGACGTTACCCGAAGGGAGTGAGGACTTAGTGGTATATTCAGATGCTTCTTATTCGGGACTGGGTTATGTGCTGATGCAACGTGGAAGGGTAATAGCCTACGCGTCCCGACAGCTGAAAACCCACAAAGTCAACTACCCGACTCATGACTTGTAGCTAGCGACTGTGGTCTTCACGTTGAAGATTTGGAGGCACTACTTATACGGACGAAGTGCACCATCTTCACGGACCACAAGAGCTTGAAGTATTTCTTTGAGCAAAAGGATCTCAACATGAGGCAGAGGAGATGGTGAGATCTTATCAAAGATTATGACTGTGAGATCCATTATCATCCGGGTAAGGCCAATATTGTGGCCGATGCCCTTAGCCGAAACAAGAGCCCCGAGCCGATTCGGTGAAGGCTTATCAGTTGGTTATGACCGTTGACGTGATGACACAAGTGAAAGAAATTCAAGATGAAGCATTGAAAGAAGATCGCCTTAATTTCAAACGAATGAGAGGACTAGTCGTAGAATTGGGTAAGAACACTCTCAGTGTTAGAACCCGAAATGGACAAATGTGGATCCCATGTTATGGAGACCTACGGGGGCAAATCATGGATGAAGCTCATGAGACTCAGTACTCGGTTCATCCCGATGCCACGAAGATGTATCAGGATATGAAGGAAGATTATTGGTGCCCGGGTATGAAGCGCAACGTAGTAGAGTATGTGAGCAAGTGCCCATTGTTTGCAAGTGAAGGCAGAACATCAGAAACCATACGCGAAAATCTAACCGTTGGATACACTCGAATGGAAGCGGGAGCACATCACCATGGACTTCATTACGAAACTACCCCGTACGGCGAGGGGGCACGATACCATTTGGGTAATAGTTGATCGTTTGATGAAGAATGCTCAGCTTCTACCAATCCGCGACACATACTCATCCGAGAGACTAGCGGATTTGTTTATCAAGGAGATTGTAGCTCATCATGGCGTACCGGTGTCTATCATGTCGGATCATGACACACAATTTACATCCAAGTTTTGGAAAAGATTTAATGATGCAACGGGGATGAGGCTACATATTAGCACGGCTTATCATGCTCAGACAGATGGGCAGTCTGAGTGGAAAATTCAGATGCTCGATGATACGCTTCGAGCACTCGTGATTGACTTTGGAAGAAGTTGGGATGATCACTTACTGTTAGCTGAATTCTCACACAATAATAGTTATCATGCCAGCATTCGTATGCCTCCTTATGAGATGCTATACGGTAGGAAGTATAGAACGCCTGTATGTTGGGGAGACATTGGGAAGAAGGAGTTAGGAGGTGTCGAGGTGATCGAGGCTACGACTGAAAAGTTAGAAAGGATCAAAGCCTTTATGAAGGCAGCAAAAGATAGGCAAAAGTCGTACGCCGACAAAAGGCGTAGACCGATCGAGTTCAAGTACGTGATAGAGTCATGTTGAAGGTCTCTCTTTGGAAGGGAATTATTCGGTTTAGAAAATAAGGTAAACTGAGCCCGAGGTATATAGGACCTTTTCGAATCATTGCTCGAGTAGGAGAGGTGGTCTATAGGTTAGAGGCTACCTGATGAGTTAAGTGGAATTCATCCGACATTTCATGTTTCTCCTATGAGGAAGTGTTTAGCCGATGAATATATGGTTGTACCACTGGAGGATATCGAGGTGGATGAACGGCTCAATTATGTAGAGCAATCAGTAGCAATCATCGATCGAAAAGAGAAGAGGCTGCGGAAAAAGTGGTTCCACTGGTACATTTGCAGTGGAAAGACCGAAAGGGTTCGGAGTCTACATGGGAGACTGAAGAAGAGATGAGACCGTATTACCCACAACTATTCAAAGCGTGACGGGTTTCGGGGACAAAACCTCTTTAAGGGGGGTGGACTTGTAACACCTGGAAATGTTGTCAATTAAGAAGAAAGAAAAATAATAGGAAAAGAAAACAAAACGTATCTTGAAGGAAATAAAAAGGAGCCAAAGTTAAAGGGGGCATTGTGTAAATAGAACAAAAAAGGGACAAGTTTTACTTTTTAAAAGCATAGCCGCCTATGCTATGTTCATGTTGCTGCTGCTTTTGACTGAGAAAGGAAAGAGAAGAGAAAACTTAAGTTCTCTCTCGTTTTTTCAGAAGAAAGGCTGAAATTTCGCAATAGGTGAGTGTTTTCTTGTGTTTTTGGTTCGGTTATGAGAGGTTTTCAACCTTAGAACCCATTTATGAGTGTTATATGTGTTTTGGTGTTTATTTTGGCATGTTTTAGGTGTTTGAACTTGTGTACAAGCAAATTTGGAGGAGTTTGGCTTGTTTGCTACAATAGCTGAGTTCTAGACCCTGGTTTTTACATGTTTCATAACTTATTTGGGCTGAAAATATATTAAAAAGATTTTATAAATGTTATGTATGAGTACACATATGTTTTATGATGTATGATGATGTTTTAAGGTTATTTATGCTATGTTGAATGCTTAGAATGGTAGTGTTAAGCATAGAACAGGATGACATGATGATTGGGTCTAAAAACTACTTAGAAGCATGTTGGAGAGCAAGTTTATGCGCCTACATAAGGCTCATACGCCTGAATTTTCCTTAGAAAAACGTTTGAGTGGGGTCATGCGCCCAAATACGGCTCATGCACCCAAAAATATGGCCTGAAAATACTAAGTATGGGCTCATGCGCCTAAACAGTACTCCCATGCGCCCAACTAATGCCTTAGAAATTCAAAGTGTAAGTCCATGCGCCTACACAGTAGCTCATGCGCCTAAGTGGTAGGCTAAGATGCCTAAGTATACCCCATGCGCCCAAATAGTGTCCATGCACCCGAAGAGGCTCATGCGCCTAAGTGTTGAAACGCCTAAATAGACCATGCGCCCGCATAGTTGAAAAACGCCTAAACAGGCCTCATGCGCCTGTATAGTGCTAAAACGCCCAAAACTTAGAAAATTTTCCTGAAATTTTTAGGATAAACAGGATTAATAGGGTTTGACCGTAGTTTGACTTAAGGGTTATAATTGTTTATATTATGCGTGTTTATGGCCTGTCTTATGTTCCATATTAATTATTATTGTGTGACTTTACGTGGCGTGTTTATGATCATAAACATAAAGTATTATCATTAATAAAAAGTGAAAGATTAATGATAAAGAGAAGTGGAACATAAAAGAATGAATGAAAGTCTTGCAAGCAAATGAATGGAGGTGCACAACCATGTTGTCGTTAGCTCAACTGTGTGCGGTTTAGCTAACCCGAATGATGCACACAAGGTCAATCATTGAGATTTACGGGACCCTTGTAGTATACCCTAGGTGACTGGGTCAGCTTCGTGCACATTGTTCATGCCTATTTATAGACCACATGCCTAGCATCAACTTCGTGCACAATGTTCGGGGTATTGTACATTGGTCCAGATGAAAGTGAAAGATAATGAAAAGAGTAGGAAACGAACGAATGCGTACGATAATGAATGAAGTTATACCTTGTTGTATGTACGATGAATGCTCACCTACGGAAGTAAAGAAAGTATTCTATTGTAAAAGAGTACTTTATATATAAGCAATACAAGGTGTTTTAACGCTTTTAAAACTAGAACTCACTCAGCAACGCTGACTTTTATGCATTTTCAGTTGGCAGGTAATTTTGCATAGGATGGCACGGGGGGTGAAGCTACTCAGCAGGACAAGGCTGACATCCATTCATATTTGATGATATTGTTGTTTTGTATTGCAATTAAACAATCTTTTGTAACTGATGAACAACGTTGTATTGCTTAATAACAGTAATTATAAATAAAATGTATGGTTTTTACTAACTCGATTCCGCTGCTTAATTTATGAATTATATAATGTTTTATGTAATAATGCGATGATTGTCCAACTGTAAGCGTCTTAGGAATGGTGCCTTACATTCTACTTTTGTACATTTTATCCTTTTTATAATATATTAGGATGTGAGCTATGGCATGTCATAGTTATAAGTCAAAAGGCAATTTGCCTTTTGGCTATACATTGATCTTGTTGTCTAGATTAGTGTTTCCAGCTAGCTTTCATAGTATAGCCGCCTGTAGGATGTAGTATAAAGTATCACAAATACTTGTCTTTCTATGTCTGCTTTGTAACACTTGTAATAGAACTTAAGAACAATATACATCATTCTTGAAAACCAATATTATCTTGTTCTTCTTCCTATTCTATCTCATATTTACTTGATTCTTAGTATCATCACTATAAACCCAGTTTTCTATTTGATCTGTCAAGTGTTCTAAGTCTCTCCTTATTATAAAACTGTTGTATTGACCCCTTTTAACGGTCCTACAGTTTCATGCTAGTGACAATCTACGTATCCAGATTCAACGAGGCACTAATATTCTTCATATCAAGTTGGTTGCCATTTCAGAAATTGAATCAAATTTAAGAAGTTCCATAAATTTCAAAAGTTTTCACATATAGATAAAATTTTAATAAAAACCAAGCAAAAACTTTAAACTCTTCACAAATCACTTCAAGTTTTTGCAAATGAAACGAAAACATCTCAGATGTAACTGTCTCACACAAAAACTTCACCTAATAAACACCTTTTGTGAATATAATCACTTTTCAGGGGAAAACTGTAAGTTTTGCATGAGTTCTTTGTTTTTTTAAGGTTTTTACACGTACTATCAAATTCAATTCTACTTGAAATCAATTGATCTAACCAACAAATTTGTCAAGAAACCTAATTAGTATTTAGTTGAAGTTAATAATGTTAGATTTATCACCTAATTGTCTTTTATTTTGATTTCAAATGGTCAACTCTTCAAGTTCAAACCTCTAAAAAGTAAAAACCAAAAGACATGGCTTTCATACCAAATTTTCCACCAATTCAGCTCAACTTATCCATCATCAAACCAATTCACAAATACTCAACTCCATTTCCATTAACAATCCAAATTAAGCATCAAAAATCTTTAATTCATGGTCGTTATGTCATCAATTCGATCAAGATCACCAAAACTCTTATATAGATTGTAAAATCCAGGATTTCTCAATAAAACTCACAACATCATCGAATTCATTTCATCAAATGCCAAATAGGTGATGAAATATGACAACGAAATCACACGCAGTTAAAATCAAATGCACAATCAATTAAGGTTTTTCCCTTTAATTACTGATTACTTAAAACTTTACCAAACTAAAATATAACAAGTGTCATAATGTAAAGTTTCAAAACACTATATATACTAAATTACTAAAATTTTTGACCTGGACACTATGTTCTCACTCCATGATTTTTTCACATGGCTCCATTTTTTCACATGAAACTTGAATATTTCGCTTGGATTGATTTTGATTTCCTAGGCCTCTAATCTTGAGCTCTACACTTCTTGTTATAAACCCATTTTTAATACATTCATGACCAAATCGTATTTTTTTAATACTTAAGAGGTAAGGTCTTTTAATATATTATGACTAGTTAATGTCTGATAAAAAATCTAGTGCTAAGGTCTTTTAATATATTATGACTAGTTGATGTCTGATAAAAAATCTAGTGCAAGTGATATTAGTGATATTTTGTAATTTTATAACCATAATTAAATGTGAACTATTTTAACTTATTCTTATCATTTATTTCCCAATTTATGAAGACTAAAATTAGTATTATTTTATTTCATTTGTAAAACATAAGACTAAAAATTATTATCATTTATCAATAATAATCATGCTTAGTTATTGGTGATTGAGCATCTTTTGTGAAACATAAGAGATTATATGTTTGATTGTGCATTGTTGGTGTGAGGAGTATTTAAAAACCAAACAATGTCATTAAGAGGTGTATTATGTTCATTAGAAAGCTAACACAAAAGTACAAATTCCAAAAAAAAATCATATCAAAGCAACAAAAATAGAGTTAGTTATGTTAGTTTAAAGTCACGCATAAATATACCTCCCGAAAACAAGTTTGACCAATCTTTTTATATCAACTATTTGGAGTTCGAAACGATAGCGAATCAACGCGAGCCAAGTTGGGTTTGAAATCTAACACATTTAATTTAGGTTTTGGGGAAAATTACTTAATTTTGAAAAAATTGAAGAGAGTTATGTGTGTCTAAAGTTGGACCAAAAATATGTTAGAGAATTAGAATTTGACCTTTGACCTTGTAACAATCATTTGGGGTATCAGACCTTTTCCAACGGCTAGAGATCAATTGTGCTTAAAACTAGAATCTTCAACTTAATTTAAGACCAAAAATTTATTAGAAAATGTTTTGTTTACCCATTTTATGACCCGTACAAGTTGGAACAATGAAACTGTTAAAAGTGCTGAAAAATCATTGGTATATTTTCTTGATTATGTTAAAGTTTTATGTATTTTTATGATCATTATAATTAACTAGTGCTTATAATTTTAGTTATTTCATTATGGTCATTTTAGTGGTTTTTACAAATAATTTACAAGAAGAATGATTAGAAGAAGATGTACAAGAGACCGAAGATTGGAGATTTCACACAAAATGATCAAAATAATATAAATGAATGAAAGATTGTTACCATGATGATTGTGTGGATAACCACCACTTGTATGTCTTTAGTAGATAAATATGAACAAGAGAAAGAGGATGAGTTTTATGATTAAAATCAAGTTCATATGGAGGAAAGTTATAGAAATGTATAGGAATCAAAGTGTAGAACTTGCCAAACACTAAAATGACCATCAAATATATATGATATATTGGATTGGTAAAATAAATGAAGAAAAAATATGTGTACATGTGTGTATATCTTGGGAATAGAAAAAAATAAGAATTCTATGGGAGTGAATGAGGATATATGAGGATGAATGAGCTTTTGATGTAGTTTATGATGATATTTTAAATGTAGGTTACTAACGTGAAAAGTTTTTATTTATTTATTATTCTTATTTTATTAAAAATAATAAGGTATAATTGTCTTTTTCTAATTCAATTAATACTTATAATATGTGTGACATAACTATATATGTTTCATTTAGTCTTTTATTGTGTTATATCATAATAATATAAGTATTCTTAGTATTGAATGTACCTAAAAGACTTAATTATAAGTTGCACTATTTTTAGTTTTGATTAATGTTTTAATAGCTTTAAGTCACCTGTATCTTGTTCCTTATAAGTTCATAAGGTTGTTGATATACTATATGCAAATACTAACTTGTCTTAGAAAACTCATAAGTAATTGTATACTTCTATTGACTAAAAGTCATTAGTTTTTATATGTAATTGTATATTCCACTTAGTCATACCCCCAAGCACATAATTACATGTTCGATCAAGGAAAAGTTGAAGTCAACATAAAAGTACAGATCAAGCATGTTTTGGTGATGAGTGTCACATCATACATTATATATCACAGTCTTCGATTGGTAAATACACATGTTCTTGTTGGTACACAAACCATCGAACACGTCTAGCAATCAGTACTTAACAAAACACCTTCCAAAGTGATGTTCTAATATATGGATGGATCTATGTATACGTATATATGCCTCGCTCACACATTTACGCTTAACGATTTGTATGAAATAAAATTTCTATATAACTTAATCTCACACAATCAAAATATTTAACTAAACATTTAAATAATGACTTCAACCTACAAATGTTAATTGAAATGAGGATTTGGATCATGAACTCACCTTTATTCAACTAGTCAAGTATCTGTTAACTAGGCTTAAATTTCCAATTCACATGCTTAGTCAATACCACCCCTCTGAACCCAAGATATTAACCATGGTAGTGGGTATTCACTAGAAATAAATAGTCATTATAGTCTAGGTCATTCCATTTTTAATAACATAGTTCCCTATAATCGTGGCGCTAATACCAATCTGACACACCCCAACTGATGGTGGAATCATCTGGGAGGACGAATATAAATCAATTGTTCATAGCACATGACATTAACAAAAAAATATTATTTTCATTGAATAATTCGATTTAAATAATTCAATATGATTAAACAATAATTCAAATAATATAACAAAAGTGCTTTATTTTACTGGGTCCATGTCCTAAATAAGCATGTATAAATCCACTAATCTGCATTTTTAAAAATATGTGAAACGTAACGAGTCAGCTAACAAATTAGCCGATGAGTAAACGCAGGTTTGCATACATATATAGACTGATTAAAATGATTAAAAATAATTCAATTCACATGACAATATCAAGACTTATAAGTGAAATAGTATAACATAAAAGACAAACCAACACTATCAAACCTAATTACTAAATTGACTTGCTCCGCAAACAAAGCCTTATAGAATGTATGATTCTGGTTTCAATCACCATGTCAATAAGCAAGTGGGGTGGGTTTGTCAAATCAAAGATATATCGTTGTAACCGTAGTTGCATGAATTAATGATTAGGTTATCACCAAGTTTATCTAACTATAAACACATAATTGCAAGCAATAATATTGCATGTCTTGAATTGAATTTAGAATGAAATAACAACGAATATCAATGATTGATTATCAAATCACATGATTTTTCTAAAATATAATACACATAAAAAACGGTTTTGAATACTTACTTGATAGATATGATTGATTTGAATTTTAGAATACGAAAATAGACACCAACGGTTTTCCTCACGGTTAACATAAGAGTGGTGTCTAAAATTAGAATAATAATATGATTCATAGACAAGATAGGGATTAGGGTTTAAATTGAGATTTCGGTTTCATAAATAGTTTGAATAAAATAATATAATCAATTTTATATCTGGATTAAATAAAATAGAATAAATTGTTTAAATACTTCACATTTAAAATATCAATGAATCAATAGTGGAATTGAATTATTAAATATATAAATATTTGATTTATAATAATTCATTAAATAAAGTTTCAACGTTAAAGAAAACATAATAATTAAGAAATAATTAATTTAATAATTAATTATTTAATATATTGATCAAAATAATTAATTGAATAATTATTTACTTAATTTATTTGCAATGTTAGTGTAAAATAATTTAAAATACCTTATATTTGACTTAAAATAGCTTTTATTAAAATTTAACACTGATAGATGATTTTTATAATGTTGTATAGCATTTATAAAAATAAAAGTGTAAATTATAATTTTCAAAATGTTCAATAAATAATAGATAATTTCTGAGTTAATTTTATATAATAAAACTGTATTTACTAATATAATACTATATTATACATTTTTTGAATTTTAGTTTTAATAAAAAATTATTTAAAAATATATGCGGGTGCCCGGGGTCGAACCCGGCTCGCTCGTATATATGTTGAGTGTTCTAGCCAATTGGACCAAGGCCCGGATAAAATTTAGTTTGACAAATATAATTGAAATTGCTTGTAAAAAGAAACCCCCAAATTTTGTAAAAATCATAATTTAAAATCGAAGCAATTGGACATGAAATCGATGACGATATGTGAATTAAGTATGGGGGTTTTGTTCCCCACACTAAATCGAATGTGTGGGTGAATGGAATTAGCTCGTATAGAGTCGAGTTGATGATAGGTAACAGAAAGACAGTCATGACTGATTGAGGAATTGATTCACGAAGGTGATGATGATAATAATCAAATTCGTGGTACTAGAAGCTTCTAATGGTGTAGATGATCAAAAGCCCCCTATCAATTTCAATTACAATCAAGTGGAATATGAGCAACGAGTATGTTGTTGGTCGATGAAGAAGATGGTGATCGAACTCCATATGAGCGTGTGTTTCAGGTGGAATTGAGAGCTTAGGGAGCTAAGGGATATCGAGTAGAGGGTTTGCCCTCAATTATAAAGGTTCGATTTCTTCAGTTTCATGTCAGATGGTTTCAATGTTTTGAATATGGTTTTGGTTTCAAGTTTGGTCAAAGAAAACAAACAAATTGGTTTAATTTCAAGTACACTTTAGAATCATGCCTGAGAGGATTAGGGCGGTTTAGTTGAGTTATAACTCACGGAATTTGGTTGATTAGCATCATCGGAGATGTTGGCCGAAGTTGGATGCACACAGGGGGAACGAAGGGGAGGGGGAGTTGGGTTGTTTGAAAGAAAAATTAGACTTTGGTCCCTATGGTTTAAGGAGTTGTTATTTCATTTTAAAAATGTTTTAATCCATGTTTTAAGATTATCAACATTAACCCTAAACTTAAAAAACCTTAATTTTAAAAAAATCAATTCATTTTTATAATAACTTCATAAACTCTATAGATTTTGAAAAGCTTTAAAATTAAATTATTTATTTTAATAGAATAATTAAAATGTCATATTTATTAATGAAATCTTATGAATTTATAAACATCTATCGTATAAACTATACAACTATTATAACTTGAACACATGACATATTCATTGTATTTGAAACTTTAACATAAATAAAATGATTTAGATAATGAATTTGATTTTTATGATTAACCTAAATGGGTTCGGGTTTAGGCTTATATTACCAAATGGGTCAGATATTACAGTCTCCTCTGCTTTAGGAGATTTCATCCCGAAATTTAATCACGAGTAGGCTAATGAAAAAATATAAGGGTAGTTGTTTTTTATTGGGTCTTCACATTCTCAAGTAAAATCTACGCCACGTTTAGGCTTATTTGAACTTGGTTATGCTTGAGTGGCTTGATTTCCTCGGGTCACAATGAAGAAAATAGAATCACAAATTTGAACTTCATCGAAACAGACAACTTCAGCATGGGAACCAATCCATGCCTATTATGACATCGAAACTTCCAAGTTGCATTGGTTTTAGGTCGGCACCAAATCATGCTCACTAAGATTAAGGATGCAGTTTAGAATAATGGAATCGTTTGTAATGGGTTTTCCATAAGGAGAGCGGTTTTGACGGGAAGACATTCAAAATGATTAGTAAGAGACTTCTTGAGAATTGGATAACGAATTTTTTTAATTTCATAAAACAAAAATCAAAGATAGAACGTTTAAAAATTAACAACGAGATTTTTAGAGTGTAAATGTTTGGTTCGTAAAGCAAAGTGAATATGTTCACTTATTAACGCATTCGGTTAACCATAACCTTAATGAAAGCATTCATACCTATAAGCGGACACTCACCCCAAGGATTTCGCGGTAAGGTAAATGGATCCATCGGTTTATTTGAATTTATATGAACACCTTGCCTAGACGAACACCTCGAGATTCTGGCATCCACCCCTTCCAGCATTGCATATTTTCATTTATGTGACATAGACATTGACAGGATTTGAAAACCGTGAATAACAATTCAGAATTTAAAATTTGAAAACCATATAATTTAGGCATAATGCCTTAGAATATGAATTGAGAATTGTGCCCTGATCCCAAGAAACCTTACAGTTGGTCATTCACAGCAAAATATAGATTTAAAACACTCATTTAGATAAACATTTATAGTGGAAGAGTACATTAAGTTTCAACCCATTATGACATAATTCTAATAAAATGTTTACATTGTCTTTAAAACATAAAATAGTCTTTAAAAATGTATTCTTAACAATCTTCGTAATCAGGGATGTCAGCCTTCAGATGCCACATTCACTCAAGTCTAAAGCTCACCTATCAACTAATATGCATGCAAAAGTCAGCTTCGCTAAGTGAATTTTAGGTTTACTTATCAAATAACTTTTTGTAAGATATATTAACTTTATCATTCCAAAATAGTCATCACATAATCTTTAATACTTTCATTTATTTATTATCTATGTCTCTTCACTATCCTTCAATCCCCCGTCACTATCAGTTCCTATGATAGACACAGGACTTTACCTACATGCCAATCCAACCCTTACTGTCATACCCATACAGGCCTTGTTGTCATGCCAATTCAGGCAATTGTAATCATCACATATCTTAACATTAATACAATAACTTTCTCATCATTGACCAAACACTTTTGCAGATGCGACACATGAAACATAGGGTGAATCCCACTTAACTCTTTAGGAAGGTTCAGCCTATAAGCTACATCTCCAACTCGCGCCAATATCTTATATGGTCTAATTAACCTTGGACTTAATTTTTCCCTCTTCCTAAACCAAATAATTCCTTTCCATGGCGACACCTTTAGCATTACCCTATCACCCACCCTGAATTCTATTGGTCTCCTTCTCTTATCAGAGTACGTCTTTTGTCTATCCTTTGCGGCTTTCATGTAAGCTCTGATTTTCTCTAGCTTTTCAGTCATGGATTCAATAACTTCTAAACTTCCCAACTCTTTTCATCCGATATCCTCCCAACAAACTGGAGTTTTGCATCGTCTCCCATACAATATTTCATATCGAGGCATTTTGATTGTAGCATGATAGCTATCGTTGTAAGAAAATTCTGCTAATGGTAGATGACAATCCCAATTACCATGAAAGTCCATAACATAGGCTCGTAGCATGTCTTCCACTGTCTATATCATTCTCTCGGATTGCCATCAGTCTACGGGTGGTATGTCGTACTAATATGCAACCTTGTCCCCATCTCTTTGTTAAACCTCCTCTAGAATTTAGTTATAAATCACATGTCTCTATCTGACATAATAGATACAGGCATACCATTCCGTGTGACTATCTCTTTGATGAACAACTCCACGAGCTTCTCTAAACTGATTGCTTCCTTGATAGGTAAGAAATAAGCACTCTTGGTCAATTTGTCTACTATTACACAAATTGAATAGTTGCCCTTGGTTGTACGCGGTAACTTTGTAATAAATCCATAGTAATATGCTCCCACTTCCATTCTAGAACTTTCAATGGATGAACATACCCATTGGGCCATTGGTGCTCGGCCTTCACTTGCAGGCATGTTAGGCATTTATTTACATACGTAACTACCTCTCTTTTCATCCCGGGCCACCAATAATCTTTCTTCAAATCATGGTACATATTATTTTCTCCTGGGTGTATTGAGTAGCGAGTTTAATGTGCTTCATCAAAAATTTTCTCTCACAAATCCCCATACCTCGAAACTCGTATTCGTCCTTAAATGGTCTTCATACCTAACATGTTATCGACTAGGTCATCGGCTTTTACCACCATCCTTTCTTTCTTAATTCAGGGTTCCTTTATGGCTTCAACCTGAGCTTCACTTATTAATCTCATAATATCTGGGGTTACTACCAGTTGACATGCCTTCACTCAAAATGGTTTATATCCTTCTTTTCGGCTCAGGGCATCGACTACCATATTAGCCTTACCTGGGTGGTAATGGATTTCATAATCATAATCCTTTATGATCTCCAACCATATTCTCGGTCTCATATTCATATTTTTCTACTCGAAGAAATATTTTACAATTTTCTGATTGGTGAATATAGTGCACTTAGTGTCATACAAACAATGTCTCCATATCTTCAAGGCGAACACTACTGAAACTAGTTCCAAATCATGAACAGGGTAATTGACCTTTGTGTCCTTCGCTGTCTGGAGGCGTAAGCTATAACCTTTCCTCTTTGCAACAATACACAGCCTAACCTATAGTAAGAGGCATCAGAGTATACTGCTAGGTTTTCATCTCCTTCCGGTAAGGTTAGTACTGACGCCTCGGTTAGTCTATCCTTTAATTCATGAAATGCATCCTCCTGATCCTTTCCCAGTCGAACACAACATTCTTCCTAGTTAACCTTGTTAATAGGGAAGCTGTCTTTGAAAATTCCTTGATGAACCTTCTATAATGACCTGCCAATCCCAAGAAACTACGGATTTTGAATGGTGTCTTTGGAGATTTCTATTGCGTGACTACTTGAACTTTTACTGGAATGACCATGATCCCTTTCGAATTTATAACATGCCCTAAGAACTGCACCTCACGTAGCCAAAATGCACATTTGGAGAACTTTTCATACAATTTCTCCTTTCATAATATTTCTAACACCTCCTTGATATGGTAAGTGTGGTCTTCTTTGTTCTTTGAGTAAGATTAAGATATCATTGATGAAAACTATTACTGATCTGTCAAACATCAAACGACGCACACGATTCATTAAGTCTATAAATATTGTAGGAGTATTGGTTAGCCCGGATAACATAATAGAAACTCATAGTGTCTGTAGCGTGTTCGCAAAGCTGCCTTTGGAATATCTTGCTTCCTTACTTTCAGCTGATGATAACCGGATCTGAGATCTATTCTTGAAAACCAACTATCACCTTACAATTGGTCTAACAAATCATCTATTCAAGGTAAAGGCTATCGATTCTTCACGGTTAGCTTATTCAATTCCCAATAGTCTATGCACATCCTCATGCTACCATCCTTCTTCTTTACGAACAACACTGGAGTACCCTACAGAGATATGCTAGGCCTAATGAACCCCTTGTCAAGAAGTTATTGCAGTTGCGACATGAGCTCTTTCATTTCATATGGGGCTAGACGATATGGTGCTTTGGCAATAGGTTGGACTCTTGGCAGTATATCAATCTGAAATTATTTCCCTTTATCAGGTGATAGTCCTCACAGATCCTCCAGGAAGACTTGAGGAAAGTCATGCACCACTATTACATCTAACTACTCTTTTACTTTCTCTTTAACATCCTTGACATACGCTAGACACAGTTGTGCAGGAAAATAATGACCTCCTAGCTTTATATGGCAATCATCTAACACCCTGGCTATTCTAATGGATTTTCCATCAGCCGTTTCTACTCCTAAAACATTATATATTTCCCTAGTTTGGATACTTAGGGTAGCAAAGAAAGATGCAGATACAAAGCTCCTACTGGCACACTATCAAATAATACAGAAGGACAAACATTATTTCCGAGAAATATACCTAACACCACGTTCGGGTCCTTCCTTGCCTCTTTCTTATACATGGTGAAAGCCCTTACCTTGGCCTTAGGCTTTCCATCATCCCCCTTGTCATCCTTCCCGCTTGTTCTTGAGCTCTCCGGCTTAGCTTTCCTACGATCCTTGCTATGGTGCCCTAACTCGTTACAGTTGAAGCACTTTTTTAATTCCGGGTACTCTCTGGCTATGTGACCAGTTTTCCAACACATGTAGCACCCATAGTTACCCATTATACATTCTCCCAAATGCCTCCTTCCATATTTCCCACATTCTCTGATTTTATCAAACCCTCTCACAATTGCATGTTTTACATCCACCCTTTCTTTCTTGTTTCCCTACTGACTGTTATCACTCATATATCTCTTGCCATAGTTGTTGCATTGACTATTCTAGTTTTTATTTTGTTCCCCCACATCCACGGGCCTCCTATGATCATACAACCTCCCACTTAGATCTACTGTTATCCTGAAAGTACCTGGCCTTGCAGTGACTATATCCCTATGGATGTCTAATGGTGACTCATGTTGCCAACTTCTAAGTTTAGGAATTCCCTTTCAATCTTGCCCGGTTGCCTTTCTAGAAAGTATTCATCAATCACCAACCTCTTCATCTCTTCCCACTTCAAATCTTAACAGCCCTTCTAGTCTTCAAGACACTCACTGATTTCCAAAACTTCCTCCATTTCCCTAATCCAACATTGAGCAACCGCAGCATTAATAGTACCATCAAAAGTTAGGGGCTTATACCTTTGAAAAGCCCCATAGTTATGCCTTTTTGCTACTACTACAACCTCAGAGTCATCATCTTTATCCTTAACACCACTTTCCTCAGTCTTAACGACCTTCTTCTTATCAACCTCTTTATAGATCGCATCTTTCTTATCGTCACTCTTGACCTGTTCCACAACTTCCACAAACAAAGCGGGCATCACATTAGACAGAATTTGGTGCACCTCTTGGGTAATAACTTCCTTCATTGTTTCCTCCAGCTTTGCTTGCTTATTTGTAGGCTCCTCAGCGTTAATTTCTAACTTAATTGTTTCCTCAACCGGTTTCAATTGGCTTTCTGGTTGACTTCTTGCCGGTTTTGCTGTCTTTCTTGCTGCTTCTTTTGCTTTAGTAGGGGGCCTTCCCCTAGTATTGCTCCTAGTAGCCATAGCTTGAACTGATTTCTTTGGTGCCATTACTAAACTTCCTATAAGATTCAGGGAATAAATATGGTCCGTCAAGGCACGTTTAGACAATGACAAGTATTATAAGTTTCTAATAACAGTGGCCAATTGTGATTAACTACTTACAGAACTTCTCATATTCTAAATTTCCCTATTTTAAGCCATACCAACACTCGAACCTACTATTCATATTCTAAACATGCATAGATCATACAAATTCAGGTAGGCAAAACATATTAATGATATATTACTCTATCCTTAAGTCTAACCTTAGACACAAGGTACTACATAACCGACTAATGTATACAACATATATCATTACCTCGAGGCATGTAGCTACTTGGACTGGCATCCTCACTTTGGTCCCATTTTCAGTTTAGGTTTTCCTTTTGAAAATAGTTTACCCATTTCACTTAAATTTTGGCTCTGATACCAACTTGTAAGGCCCTGATCCCAGGAAACCTCATAGTTGGTCATTCATAGCAAAACATAGATTTAAAACATTCATGTAGATAAACATTTGCAGTGAAAAAGTACATTAAGTTTCAACCCACTACGACATAATTCTAATAAAATGTTAACATTATCTTTAAAACATCAAATAGTATTTAAAAATATCTTCTTAATAATCTTATTAGTCAGAGATGCCAGCCCTCAGATGCAAGGTAGCTTCTATAATCCATGCCCACATTCACTCAAGTCCAACAACTCACCTGTCAACTAATATGCATACAAAAATAAGCTTCATTAAGTGAATTCTAGGTTTACTTATCAAATAACTTTTTTGTAAGATATATTAACTTTATCATTCGAAAGCAGTCATCACATATCCAAACATTAATACACATAGACTATCGCTTTATCGTCAATACTTTCATTTATTTAATATCTATGTCTCCTCATTATCCATCAATTCTCAATCACTATCGGTGCCTATGATGGACATAGGACTTTACCAACATGCCAATCCAGGCCTTACTGTCGTACCTATACTGGCCATTGTTGTCATGCCAATCTAGGCATTATTGACCTGCTTGTTCGGGCCTTTACTTTACTAGCATGCCAATCCAGGTTTTACTATCATGAGGGCATAACAAATGCAACCCTCTTCTACCATTTACTTGCAGGAATTTACTTAACAAAGGTACATGTTATGAGCCCAATAACATTTCTTTAGGTTTAACTTTCATCTTTAGATTATACATAATATAACACACATATTACAAGACATATCATCATTACCAAGGTTATATCACAATAAGAAAAGCACGGTATGAATTCATTAAAAACTCCATTTCTCATATAAGATAGTGTATAAAACTTTGCTTTAAAAGAACTGATCATTTGGTATGCATTTTGCCCAAAAATGTTTAAAACATGTATGAAATAGAGGATCTAGAACTCACCTGATGAGTATATTTGTATCAGTCTAAGAGCAATTCAGGTCAATAAATAAGTCATACAATCTACATGGAAATCACCACACGAATCCATCATTTTCTATGCAATACAGCTAGTTTCGCATCCAGTTTCGCAGCCAGTTTCGCAGCTAGTTCCGCAGCGAGTTTCTTTTGTAGTTTCGCACGAGATCTCTGCCCAAATTTTGTTGACATTGAATAGCGAAACTATAGTTTAGCAGCTAGTTTCGCATGAAGAAATTGCAATTTCGCTGGACGAGTTTTTCAGCTCGTTTTCCATCAAAAAATTTCATTTTCAACCAAAATCTATACTTTTTACATCCAAATATTTTGTTTATCATTTCTAAGGCGAGACCTAAGCTTTTTACACCATTTCATATGTAAAAAATGTGTTTTTTTTTAAATCTTTCTCAAAACCCTAGAAACCCAAAACTCAAGAATCAAACCCAGATCTACAGAGATACTTAAATGGTGATACTTACCCAGATTTCGTGCTCTTTTCTTGTTATTTTGATGCTCAAACACCAGATATTCAATCCTTCAATCAACAAACTCCAAATCTTCAAGTTTTCTTTATTTTCTCTCACTACTTTCTCTCTTAAAGTTGTTAGTGGCTTGAGTTGCATGAAATGGAGAAGGTGGCTGATTATGGGTATTTAATGGGTAGCTAGGCCCTTAAACGCTTGAACCCTAAGCCCATAAGGTAATTTGTCCCATAATCTTTTTCTCTCTCTTATTTTTTTACATAACCCCAACTCAACCATTATTACTAAGTTGCTCGATTCGATATTCCGGGGTGTTACAATTGCATGTGTATTGATTAGAATCAAAGATATAAGAATAATAACAAAAGATATATAATCACGGAAACATGTTTAAACATATAAGGCACATAAAATCTTATCTAAGTATATAAAATACATAAGAAGACTGATGTGTAAGGTACTTAGTTATAGTCTAGGTTATTCCATTTCTAATAACCTAATTTCCTATAACTGTGGCTTTGATACAAGTCTGTCACACCCCGACTAACGGCAGAATCATCAGGGCGGATGAATGTTAATCGATTGCTCATAGGACATGGTACTAGTTGCGTTGAAATAATATTAAATGTCATTTGCATTGAATAATACTATTCAAAAAATACAATAAATTCAACCAATAATCCAAATAATATAACAACAGCCCTTTATTATACTAGGTCTAAGTCCTAAATGAGCATGAAGAAATCCATTAATCTGCATTCCTGAAATCAAATAAAAAGTAACAAGTCAGCTAATGAATTAGCAAATAAGTAAACACAGGTTGACATACATATATAGATTAATTAAAATTATTAAAAACAATTCAATTCATATGACAATGTCAAGGCTTATAAGTGAAATAGTGTAACATAAAAGAAAAACCAATGCCATCAAACCTAATGACTGAATTGACTCGTGTGTAGAAAAAGCCTTATAGAATGTATGATTCCAGTTTCAGCCACAACACAAATAAACAAGTGGAGTGGGTTTGTCAAACTAATAGATTTATCATTATTACCGTGATTGGATGAATTAGTGATTATGTTATCACCATGTTTATCTAACTATAAATATATTATTGCAAGTAATAACATATCTTGTCTTGATTTGAATTTAGAGTGAAATAACACTTAGCATCAATGATTGATTATTGAATCACATGACTTTCCTAAAATATAAAACATATAAAAAAAGCTATGAATACTCACTTGATAGATGTGATTGATTTGAATTCTAGAAATAGTTTGAATAAAATAATATAACCAATTTAATATCTTGATTAAATAAAAATAAAATAAATTGTTTAAATATTTGAGATTAAAAATATTAATGAATCATTAGTGAAATTGAAGTATTAAATAATATTTAAATATTTAATTTATAATAATTGATTAAATAAAGTTTAAGTGTTAAAGTAAAAATAATAATAAAGAAATAATTAATTTAATAATTAATATATTGAGTGAAATAACTAATTAAATAAGCATCTACTTAATGTTGTATAGCACTTATAAACATTAAAGTGTGAATTATAATTTTCCTAATGTTCAAGAATTAATAAGTAATTTCTGATTTAATTTTATATACTAAAACTGTATATAAATTAATATAATATTATATTATACATTTTTTGAATTTTAATTTTGATAAAAAATGATTTTAAAATATATGTGGGTGCCTAGGGTGAAACCCGACTCGCCCGTATATATGTCGGGTGTTCTAGCCAATTGGACCAAGGCCTGGATCAAATTTAGTTTGATAAATATAATTTAAGTAGCTTGTTAAAAGAAATCCCCAAAATTTGTATCAACCCTCATTTAAAATCGAATCAATTGGACATGAAATCGATGATGATACGTGAATTAAATATGGGGTCATGTTCCCCACACTAAATCAAGTGTGTGGGTGTATAGAATTACTTCGTATAGAGTCGAATTGATGATGGGCAACAAAAAGACATTCGCGACTGATGAAGGAATAGATTCATGAAGGTGATGATGATTATAATCAAATTCGTGGTACAAGAAGCTTCTAATGGTGTAGATTATTAAAAGCCCCTATCAATTTCAATTACAATCAAGTGGAATATGATGAATGAGTATATTGCAAGTCCGATGTAAAAGATGGTGACCAAACTCCATATGAGCGTGTGTTTCAGGTGGAATTGAGAGCTTAGGGAGCTTAGGGGTATCAAGTAAAGTGTTTACCCCTCAATTATAAACGTTCAATTTCTTCATTTTCAAGTTAAATAGTTTCAATGTTTTTAATGCAGGTTCGGTTTTGTGTTTGGTCAAAGAAAACAGACAAATCGGTTTAATTTCAAGTCGGTTACATGTTCGAATCATGTCTAAGAAGAATGGGGCGGATTCATTGAGTTAGAACACATGGAATTTGGTTGATTGGCATCGCCGGAGATGTTGGCCGGAGTTGGCCAAACACAAGGGGAATGACGGGGAGGGTAGTTTTATTGTTTGAAAGAAAAATTACAGTTTGGTCCCTGTGGTTTAAGAAGTTGTTATTTTATCTTAAAAATGTTTTAATTCAAGTTTTAAGATTATCAACATTAACCCAAAATTTTGAAAAACCTTAATTTTGTATCAATTGGAATTTGAAAGATATTGATTGGGCTTACACTCATTTTCATGTGATTTTTTAAAAGAATATTAATTTGAGAAAAAGTTGTAGTCACTTAGAAATCATGGAGGCAGTTGATTTAAATTTTAATCCCATAATTGGCATGTCTTTGTTAAAAATAAATGCAGTAGTCAAATAATAATAGACAATTTTACCTCCTTAAAATCTTAAACTTTAATGTAAAAACAAAGTTTTATCAACTTTAAATATATTACTATATAAATATATATATATTTATATATATATATAAATATACATTTATATATATATATTAATATATATACACACACACATATATATATATATGTATATATATATGTGTGTGTGTGTATAAGTATTTACAATATAAGTGTAACTTACACTAGTGTAAAAAAATTTAAACTTACAAATTTACACATATTCTTAAAATAACATATTTTTTTATATATGTAATGATTTTATTCCAAAAACTAAATTTAAAAACAGGATTCCACACATATAGAAACAATTATCAATAAATTCACATTAAACCTGAAGTGAATGATGTAAATCATGATGACACAATCAAACACAAGTCAAATTGAATGAATATCGAAGTTGCAGGATCGATGTTGGTCTCTCAATATATGTTTGTGTTGACACACTATTTCTAGTTTATGTACTTCAATGTAAATGTCTTTCATTTCTTACACATATGTAATGCAAATGCTTAATGAAATATGATATGCATTTTGATGTTTAGTTGTCTTTGTTCATATAAAATTCTTATTGTAATTGATATTACTCATATTTATGAACATTATATATAGGTTTAAGGTTGTTGTACTTAGTTCTGAGTCAATAATGATTCAAAAATGTGTTCAACTTAGTCTGGTGGTTATTCATGCTAATGGACCATACTTATGGACCATATGCACGAATGAACCATACTTATAGACAAGTCGCAAGACTAAACCAGGACACTGGATCAGTCGTATGGCTGAGTTATAAGATTGACTAAGTCGCATGATTGATCCTTCAGTCGTGCGTATGAGTCAAATGCATGAGTCAGTCGCACGATTGAACCATGCTGGTAGTTTAGTTGTACGAATGGATACTGAAAACCTATAAATATCACATAATTTGTGGAAAAACAAAACACTTCGAATACTATCATACCCTAGCCATCCAGAGTGTCCCAGGTCATCCATCCAACTTCATAGTTCGTTCCTGATGGATTCCAACTCGTTCTTAACGTTTGTTTAATCGTTAGATCGATCAGGTTGTCGTTCTCACTAAATGGATCGTCAATCAAATAGAATTCCGTGCTATTTGATCTGGTCTCACACAGAATCCGTTAGTACTCCATACGAAAACTGTCCTAACAAGTGGTATCAGAGCCTTGGCTCGTGATTTTGCATGGATTTGATTAGTTTTGGTGTTAAAATTAACGTTTTTAATCAAAAGAATCACTTTTTTGCTTCAAAACGTGTTTTTGACGAGTGCATGTGTTAAAGTTTCGAATTTTAATCATACGGCAGATTAGGGTTCCTGAAATTTTAGTATTTTGTGTCAAAGTGTTTTCAAAATTTGACTTTTTCCAACCACAGCAGCCTCAGTCGCACGATTAGATCAATTGCATGACTGAATCCCATTCGCATATTCCAATCGCACGACTTGACTCATTCACATCATTCATTCGCACAGTTAAGTTATTCCAGTTGGTTGACCTCAATCGTCCTCTTCATTCGCATGACTGAATCAAATAGCATGATTGAATTCATTCGCATCCTTCAATCGCACGATTGACCCAATCGCCTTGCTTAATCGCACAAGTGAATCTGTCTTGTCTTAAGTTTGTCAAGTTTTAAACCATGGAAGACCAGTTTGCTTCGTTCACTACCGGAAAAGACTCACGTATCCAGAATCTTCTTCTTCTGGAAAATGAGATAGGGAATCACAACAAACCACCGAAGTTGTTGACGTTGGATGAGTACCCACAGTGGAAGCAGCGGTTTGAGATCTACTTGAATGGTGTTGACCCTAATCTTTGGACGTCTATAGAGACTGGTTATACTGTACCAGTCAGTGCAAATAGGGTGAAGTTGACTTTAGGGGGTATGAATGAAGCTCAGAACGTTCTGCATAACACTGGAAAGAAAGCGTATGCACTATTGACTCAGTCGATACCTAAGGATTTATTCCATCAATCCTCTGAAAACAAGCAGTCGAAGAAGCTATGGGACGCTTTAGAAAAGAGATATGATGGTAATGCAACCTTGAAGGTGCTAAAGGCTAAAGCTCTCAAAAAGGAATTTGATAATTTCTCATGAATAGGAAATGAGAGCTTGGATGATATTATTGATCGCTTTTATCATTTGATGAGTGAACTGCATACTCATGATGTGACCACATCTATAGAAGACAAAGTTTCAAGTTTTGCTGATGGTCGGCCAGATAAATGGGATCCATTTGTGTCTAATCTGAGACAGAATGACACTCTTGCTACTTTAGACACAAATGATTTCATCTTGAAGTTAAGGGAGGAAGAACTACGACTGAAATACAAGCCTAAGAAAGGATCCTATGCACAGAATCCTTCACTGTATAATTCGGTTCCTACTTCAGCTTCATCAGGCACACTGCTACAAACGGCGTTTGTGTCAAATTCATCTGTTCCTTCCCAAAGCAGTTCCTCAGGAAGCGAAGCATCAGGTTCATCTGGAACCCAATACATTGTCCTTGATTCCAACTCAACTAAGCTGAAGATCAAGAATCTTGGAAATGTTACTGTGGAAGTTCCCAAAGACCACATGGATCTTCTAGCAGCAGTTGTTTAGTCTTATGATGGGTTAGTCACTGGAAAGATTGGAAATTGTCATCTCGCTGACGAGGACTACGAGCAGGTGAATGAGACTGAGTTGGAGGGTATGGATATAATGTGGGCTTTGGCTAGTGTAGTTAGGAGAGCCAAAAAGTTTGTTAAGAAGACGGGGCAGAACTTGGTTGCCACCAAAGACACGACATTTGGGTTTGAAAAAACCAAGGTCACATGCTTCAACTGTGGAGAAAATGGGCACTTCAAACGTGAATGTGTAAAGCCAAAGAAGACTGGTAATGGCATCCCTTTTCCTTCGATAAACCGTCAGGACAAAGATACGATTGGGGCATCATCAAGCAAAGAGTTAAATGCTACGGTCTCTCAAGGTGATGAAGGACAAGACTGGTCCTTCCGATTTGTATCTGAGGGAGAATCAAATGTGGCACTAGTTGATGATTTGGATGATGGAACTGCGAGCGAGGGAGACATCATAGCTGAGCATGCACGTTTGGAGATTGAAGAAGCTATGGATGTGGTAAATCATCTTGTTGATGAAGAGTTAAATGCTGCAAACTCAGAATCTCAAGTTATCGATGAGTCTGAATCTATACTTATGGCTGACTTGCCTAGTTCTGCACAGGTATACTCTAAAGACAAATTGTTTGATAAACATGCTTGTGATGAATGTGATAAATTTAGAGAAAGCATCAACTTAAAATTTGCTAGGTTATTAGAACATAATGATAATTTGGTAAATGATTTAAAACTGTGCACTGAAGTAAACCATGTTTTAAAACAAAATGAGTGCAGTTTTAAAGAAAAGATAGAACTGCTAGGGAAACAACTAAGGGAAACCGAAGTTGTTGCCCTAAATCAATCAAATGACATTAAGTTCT